>VWZO01006521.1:251133-272213 GCA_013396975.1 Bucco capensis
GGGAGCTGGACCCCCTGCCATGCTCCCACAGCCTTGGAGTGTCTTCAAGTGCCAGCTGATGGCAGTGCCAAGGCATTGGAGACCTACCCAATAAAACAAACCACCCAAAGCTCAACTTTAGAGTTTAGGACACTAGGATCAATTGCTGTTTTCTTGTCTCATTCCATAATGCTGGAAACTTTACCACCCCCTCCTCACCCCAGCCTGGCATCTAGAGAGCATCTTGCTTTCCCCCCAGCTTGAGGGAAGGAGGTAGGAGTCTATTTTGCAGAGCTAAAATCCCTCAAGGCAGCAAAAACGTGTTCATGTGGGAGAGAGAGAGAGAGAGAAGGGAGGAGGGAGAGAGCTGGAGTGGAGGTTCACAGTACAAAAATAATGCCTTTTCTTTGGAACAAAATAATCAGCACCAAGATCTGGCCCCACGTGGGCTTCCCAAAGCCTGCTGCAGAGAGCGTGGCTGCGATAAGAGCGTGTCAGTGCTCAGCCAGCTGAGCCACCCTGGGCACAGAGGCACCCAGCTCGGCTGCTCCCTATCTGCCTCAGCCATCTCTGCCTGCTCACCCACACTGCACCCACCCATCCTCCTCCTGTGACAGCCAAAATCCCCTCAGCCATGCCTGCCCCAGCCTAGCACCCAAAGGCTGAGCGAGACTCAGCTCCTGTGATCAGTTTATGAGTCTGAACCTTCACCATCCTGCCTCCCAAAGTCAACTAACAGAGACTCAAACCAGCCATCCCGTGCTGGAGTAGGAAACTGATGTCTCAGAAGTGTCTGCAAACCAAAAGAAGAAAGAATAAAACATTTGCTTTAGGTTACAGCACTTTCTTTCTGTGATTTTGATGTTTTGTTTTAATTTTCACTAAAAAGAAGTGGTCAAGAAACTGAGCTGTTGTTAGCTCTCATCTCCAAATGAAAAGTTCCTTTGAAGCAGAAGAATTGGAAATGTGTTGTTTTAGCAATTCTGAGACCCACTCCTCCTCCCTTCCCAAAGTGATTTCAGTTAACAATACAGACATCTCCAAACCAAACTTCCCATAAACATGTGTTTTTGAGAGATTAATACCCTTTCCACTGATAAAACCATTTAAATGGGAACCAGAGATTGGTTCTTCCAGGCTCTTGCTATTATCACAGCAAGGCTGAACCACGCAGAGCCCAGACCTGCCACGGAGGAACACTTTTCTTCTCCATTAGACAGGAATTCTCTGTCCAGACTCCATCTTTTCTGGGCCTTGTCTAAGCATCATTATCTGGGTTCAATTGAAGTGTAATTGGCAACATGTTTTTCTAGGATTACACTTCATTATGAGCAGAGTGGGGGCCCTGAAACCCACTTCTCCTGTAATCGGATCCCTTTTCCAGCCTGTGCTCCTGGAGAGTGGTTTACAATGGCCCCCAGTGAGCCCTGGGGATTGCCAGGGTCATCTGAACCATCCCAGGATTAGCTCTGTGCTGTGGAGCAGCCTAAGCAGAGACCCCTGGCAGGTCCCTTCAACAGAGACAACAGGGAAGGATTAAAGGGGCTTAGCTATGTGTGAGCCAAGCCAGGTTTTGGGAAGCATCACCCATGGCTTGTGGGAGAGAACAGCCAGACCTACCCTACTGCAGACAAGGGGTGATGCTGGGGAAGGGGAGATGGGCTCAGAAATGGGCTTTCTGCCACCTGCTTGCCTCTCCCTGTGGAAGCTATTCCCATGCCACACTTTCTTGTGGTGGCAAAACCTGGCCAGCAAGCACAGAGCCATAAACAGTGGGTGAGCACCCTCTGCCCAGAGCTGCATCTGCACTTTCCCAGAGAGATACAGGCATTGCCACAGACAAGCTAGGGTATGATTAGAGGAAATCTCTCCCTAAATCCTGAATTATCAACCTTGGCCCAGCTTTGAGGGCTGCTTCCCCTCCTGCACAGTCTCTGGGAGCTCAGCTAGCATAGCTGGAGTGACTAGCCCCATCCTTAGGACCCCTGTGAGACCCTCTGGGACTCAGGATGCTGGCAAGAGCCATCAACTGCTAACTTTGGCCATGCCTCTCCGTGGTGGGAGCTGTTTGCAGGGGATGGGTGTCACGAGGACTGGGCTAAGCCATCCATCACACCCAGCACTAATTGGCTCCCCTGCTTCAGAGGCCAAGGAATAAGCAAGCTGCAAAGATTGATGTCCCTTCTCTGAAGCAGGAAAAACTCTCCCAGCCAGGGCTGAGGGTGGATCCCTGCCAGGGACCTGGGATCACCCAGGTTTGCCTGTGCCAGCCCACTCCTGGGGGTGAAGGGCTCCAGCCCAAAGTTCCCCCGGGGAGGTGACAGTCAGCCAAGCCACTAAGGCCTCTCCCTTCCCTCCCTCCTGCTCAGCTCTGGGAAATGTCCCCAGAGAGCGGCCAGCTGTGAAAAGCTGCAGCAGCTGGAATGTGGGAGGGAGGGCAAGGCTTCTGCAAAGCCAGAAGCAGCGAGGAGCAGGAGGTATCTGTTACCTCCCCGTGAACTGACACCTCTGGTTTAACCCCGTGCATGCCTGGAATGCCCTGTCCACACATCTTCAGTCAACATCACCTCCTAACCTCAGGTCCCACCACTGGCTGCCAGAGCCACAGCTGTAATTTCCAAAGCAGAGGCCTCCCAGGGATGCTGGATGGGATTCCTGGCTGCAGTGCTGTGGACAGGCTCTCTTGCTCCGTGGCTGAGCAGAGGGATCCATCCCAGAGAGAAGAACCATGCAGGGCTTTTGGGAGGTGATTGGGGATGAAAGTGTGGAGGTACCAATACGCTATCACCTCTGTGTTTTGTCAGATCTGGAGCATGGCCAGGAGAGGATTGTTTGCTGTGGCTCAGCTCCAAGCCAGAGGCACTACAATTGTTAACTCCCCTCCACTTCCCCAGCCCACGCAATCCAGAGGCAGCTCAGCAGAGTGCTAGGGGCAGTCCAGGGGAGGGAAAAACAACATCTTCCCACAAACCCACAGCCTCACCCTTCCCCAGGCAGGGACAGGGCAAATCTTGTATCTTCTCAGCACCCAACTGAAGATCCTCACTGCCTTGGCACAGCTGTCTGTGTCCTCACACCTATTGACCCATGGCAGCTCTGTGCCAGCCCTACCTCCATGGCCAGGATTGTGGTGAGCTTGGCTTGGATAGCCATCCAAACCCCATGGGATGGGGCATAATGAGGCTGCACCTGCTGCTGTCTCTGCAAAGAGCTTCTGCCCCATGAGATGGTGCTTGTCACCCTGAGCTCATGCCCAGGACAAGGCTGGGATCTGCAGCCATGAACACCAGATGTAAGTTGGCTGTATCACCCCATCTTCAGGTCATTGGTGCTGGAGGAGAACCAGGGACAGGATCACCTTCCTGCTCCAGAATTGTGCATCTCAATGGTTGGCATCAGACCACACCAGCATTTTAGTCCTGGCTGCCTCAGTTTCCCCACCCATAATGATGCTGATGGACTGGGCACCCACTCTAGAGAGGAGCAGCAAGCAGTGATAATCAATATTGCCCCAACCCTGCTGACAGCACAGCTTACTAGCTTGCCCAGGAGCCCAAATCAACATCAAGGCTCCACTGTGGCTGCACAGAAAGGGCCCAGAACTGAACACAAGTCTGCTCCTGTGTCATGGTTCAGATATGGAGAGGGCAATGTGGACAAGGTGAGTGGCTGCAGTCCAGGATGGTGTGCAGGAATGCTGCAGTACTCCATGCCACAGTGGGCTCCTTGGCTCTCAGGGGCAGGCTGAGCCCACCCTGGAGGTGCCAGGCTCTGGGTGCTGCAAGAACACTGGATGACCCTAAGGCTGAACCCATCCTGAAGCTACAGGAGGAGCTGGGATGGGAAAAACCCATTGCTGGTGAAGCAAGGCCCTGGCTTTCCCTCGGGGCCATTCCCCAGGGCTCCAGGCAACACAATGCCTTTGTTTGTGACTTTGCCAACACAAGGAGCCCTTCCCTTTGCTCAGCCCCAAAACACCAACCCTTCAAAAGGCCTGTTCTCCCCCTCCCCTTCCCCCAGCAATGCTAATGTGCCAGGCCTCTTCTCATGAACCCTGGGAGAGATCAGGCTGGTAGACAGTTTCACCACTTGTTAAATGTGTGTTTAGCGATCTTGTGAGTAGACAAGAACAAATACAAACAAGCCAGGCTGGAGAGCCCCTGCCCCTCCACCCTGCCTGGAACGCAGCAGCCCCAGAGCCTTTCTTCTCTAACCACTTCAAACTTTCATTTCTTCTAAAGCCACAACAAGGCACACTTTGTAAAGCAAATGAGTAAACAGCAACTTTCAGCTTAAAAGGAAAAACAAGGGGGAGGGCCTGCTTTTAATTAGGGGAGTTTAAAAAGGGCTTTATTCGCTTAATTGCTTTCTGTTGTAAAATGCTGCTTCTTGCACACAGCCCTGCTCTGAGCTGCATTGCTGCTGGCCAGATGGCATGGCAGAGGTAATGACAGCATGTGCCTTCCCTGCTTGGCTACACCAGTGCCTGGAACATTCACAGACATTCCACCCCTCCTTCCCCAGCCTCATGGAAATGACAGGAGGCACCAAGTTGTATTTTTTTTTTGCTCAGACATGACCAGTGGTTTGGCATGTCCCAACTCTCCTCCCTTCCCAAGGACCAGAGGAAGAGCAACCAGCACGCACCGAGCAGCATTTCAACTCCAGAGTTCCCAAAAGGGCTAATTGCTGTTGATTGTCTTGGCTGCAGTGGGTTACCTTCCCTCCTCTTGGGTAATAAGTGGTGTTGGGGAGAGGTGCTGTGCTCAGCTGGGTGCTTGCCTGCTGGAGCAGGGCAGAGTGACAGTGCTGGGAAGTTTGGCACGGCAGCCGCGTGCGTGAAGGCATCTCAACGTCACCGTGTGCGTGTGGCTTGCTGCAGCCAGGAGAAACTGATTCCAACTGGAGCCCTGATGATCACAACCAGCTTGGAAAGATACCCCTAACCCCCACCCCCCAGCTCCCTGTGGAGGCAGAAGGATTAAAAATAGAGAGCCAGCTAAGAGGTGCACAAAAGGGACCTTTAGCAAAGACAGCAGCAGTGCTGAGCTGCGAAGCTGTCGCTGCGCTGGGGACAGATGGCACGGGGAAGGGACAGGGAGAGGACACAGCAGGAGACTCCTCTCCAATTAGATCAGCCTCAGGAGGGGAAGAATGAGGCAAGGAAATGGAGCAGGAATGGCCTTGGGAGCTGCTAGGGAGCCCCTGAAAGCCTTGTGGCTCCTTGCTGTAGCCCAGGTGCTGGGCAGAGGTTTCCAGGTGGCTCTTGGGTGGCTCAGAGGCAGAGCAGGGGAAGACAGTGGCAGGCTTGGTACCAAACATGGAGCTTGCAGGAGTGTGAGGTCTCTCCTCTCCTACCAGCCTAGAAAATACCCCATGTGTGGGGGAATATGGACAAGGAGGCTCCTGGTTGGCATTTAGTAGGGATGGGGATCACCCCCTGCCTCTCCCCACTTTGGCTGGTGTCTGCTGGCTGGGTCAAGACAAGCTTCAAGCACAGAGAAGGAGAAGTGCACATCCAGCTGCCAGCCCTCAGGCACAGAGCCCCCAGGGTCAGGAACTGTGCAGAGTTCAGGGCAGAAGCTGAACCTGCAGCAATGAAGCTGGCCTGGGGGGGGGGAAACCCTGCAGCTCCCCACTTAGCATCCCACAATGGTGCTTTGAACAATCTCCTTTCCAAAAACCAAACATGGGAAAGAACATCAAGTGCAGCACAGGCTAAGAGGGGAAGCATCCTAGAGGCATTTGGGAGGGTTGCTGGCAGCCAGGCCATGCACAGATCCCAGCCTGGCCACAGCAGCAGGCAGCTTCCCTGCCCAGGAGAGCTTTTCCTGTGCCCTCTGTGGCTGGTGGGTCTGTGCCTGCCAGCAACCAGCAGCTGCTGCTGAATGCTCACTTGCTCTAAGTGAATAGCAGGAAGTTAAATCTTGTTCCTTTGCTTTTCAGGCTGTCAACTGGAACAATTGCCCACCTGTGGCACCACCCCGGGGATATAAATAAGGAACAAACCACAATGCTGCCAGAGGAATGGATTGCATTCCCAGAAGATCTCCTGATACTGCATGCCCACACAGCACAGAGGGATCAGCCCAGGACCTGGCCACAGCAAAGGAGAACTGGGAAAAGGAGGGAAAGCTCTTGGGTTGAAATGGAAACACATGTAATGAAACAACAAAATTGATCCCAATGCCAGAATACAGTATGGGAAATTATAGTCAACACAGCAAAGGTACAGCAGTCACACTGAATGGGAAAGGAGTCCTGGAGAAGGAGAAGGAGAAGGAGAAGGAGAAGGAGAAGGAAAAGGAGAAGGAGAAGGAGAAGGAGAAGGAGAAGGAGAAGGAGAAGGAGAAGGAGAAGGAAAAGGAGAAGGAGAAGGAAAAGGAGAAGGTAAAGGAGATGGAAAAGGAGAAGGAGAAGGAGAAGGTAAAGGTAAAGGAGAAGGAGAAGAAGGAAAAGGAAANAGAAAGAGAAAGAGAAAGAGAAAGAGAAGGAGAAGGAGAAGGAGAAGGAGAAGGAGGAAAAGGAGAAGGAAAAGGAAAAGGAAAAGGAGAAGGTAAAGGAGAAGGAGAAAGAGTGGGAAAAGGAGAAAGAGTAGGAAAAGGAAACGGAAAAGGAGAAAGAGAAGGTAAAGGAGAAGGAGAAGGAGAAGGAAAAGGAAAAGGAAAAGGAAAAGGAAAAGGAAAAGGAAAAGGAAAAGGAAAAGGAAAAGGAAAAGGCTCCCCTCTCCTCAGCAAGCTTCCCCCTTTATACTGAGCATGAAATTCCTGGTCTGGGATATACCTGTAGCCAACTCAGGTCACTGCTCTGGCTGACTCCAAACTGCTGATGGGCTGCAGCCCATGGCTGGCCTGGAATTCTGTCCCAGTGAAACCAGCAGAGTGACACACATTGCCATGAGATAAAGTGCCAGGCACTGGAAGGGCCAACACTGCCAACATCTGGCCTGCTGGCTTTGTCCTGTGGCTGTCCTGTTTGTCCAGCACTGGAGGCAAGCATGCTCTGGTGCCTGCCCCCCCCCTTCCCCATGCTTGTTTGCCTGCTCACTGTCCCATTTGGCCAAGAGCTCCTTCCCTCCTCAGCACCCAGAGTGCTTCCTGCCATCTCCAGCACTCCCATCATCACTTCACAGCCAGGATGCTCCCAAGGCAGCAGCTGTCACAGCTGGGCTGAAGCTGGAAGGAGCCCAGCTAAGGATAAAGGATGGTTGGAACCCTCTGTGAGCAACACAGACCCTCCATGCATGGTGGGAAGGGGTGGAAAACCAGTTGGGAAGCCATTGGGAGACACAAACACACACACACACACACAGACACACATTGGCCAACGCTGCTGCCACGAGAGGAAATTATTCATTTGCTGGGAATAAAGTCGGCAGGGAGTCAAAAACCCAAAGTGGAGGAGAAAAGCCTCCCACCCTCCCTCTGGCAGCCTCCCTGCCACCCTCCCCCTGGCAGCAGCCCTGCCAGCAGCTCTGTGGCCTTTGTGCTGGGAGAGGAGCCTGCCACAAGGGCATCTGTCTGGGCACCACAGCTCCATGCTGGGATGAAACGCGGCTTCCCCCTCCTCTTTCCCATGGCACTCAGGATGCCCTGAGCCAGCCTTCCCCATGGCAGTGGCTGTACATGGCCCTGGCCCCTTCCCAAGCAGCTCTTTGTCAGTCACTGTGGTAACAGCCACGGTGCAAATGCTGCTTCCCTGTTTGTTTTCCAACTGTCTCCATCAGAGGAGCAGGCCATGGCCTCCCTCCCTCCTGCTCCAGGAGCTGGGCTATTGAGGGTTGGGCAGGCTGAATGAAGCCAGATCCCAGGACACATTCCTGTGGCTTTGGTTGGTCTTTTTTTTTTTTTCCCCTCCCCTCTTCCCTTCTCTCTTTTTTCTCTTTATTCCCCCCCTCCCTCTTCTCCCTCGCTTGGCACAGGCTAAAGGATTCAAAAGGAAGCCAAGCTTGGCAGACACAGGGGGAGGAGGGAGTGGGGAGATGAAAGAAGGCTTCTCTCCAGCTTTCTCTTCCAGTTCCCACACTCAGCCCAGTGCAGAGTGCTCCTAATGATTCCCAGCCGCACCTGGAAGAGGCCAGCAGGCTGCTGAGGAAGCAGGAGCCTCTTCCTACAGCCAGCAGGCAAGATTCCCAGTGCTCTGCAGGGTGGTCACAGCCTGCTCACCTCCAGCTCACAAGGTGCCCAAGAGAGTCACCCTGCTGTGGCACTAAAGGGCAGCAAAGTATGTTTGCCCCTCCCAGGACAATCAGAGTAGATTTCCCTCTCCTTTTATCATCCCTTCCCACAGGATTCCCTAGGTAAAGACTGCTGGTCTTTGCTCAAGGCTTTGGGGTGATAGTTTGCTGGTTGTGACTGGAAGAGGTCCCTATTTTGAGGGGAAATGGCATCAACTCCACTGCCAACTTGCATGGACTCAAATGGGTTTGCTGCATCCCAAAGGTGAAATCACTGCTCCCTGCTGATGGCCACAGTGACAAGGACACAGCCACAGCATGAGAGCCACTTCCAGCTGCAGGGCTGCTTGTAGGTGCCAGCAGGATGTGAGCTCCCATTGCATAAACCTCCACAACTCAGTGCCAGCCCTGGGCTCTGAATCCTCTTTTTGCCACAGAAAAGCACACTATTTACCCTAAGAGGAAACAAGCAGAAGTCCCATCCTGCTAGATGCTGTCCCTAAGGATTTTATGGGGTTGGTTGTTACTTTTAAACACTAATGCCCATCATCTCCTCTCAAGTCATTCCATTTGGCATTGGTTGCTCAGCACAGCCCATGGCTCCCCAGGGAGTGCAGCATCTTCCCTGGCATCCATAGCCCCAGGGCTGTGGATATCTCCCTCCTGGGTGGGATTATGTGCACAGTGCTGCCAGCAAAGCTTTGAAGTGCAGCCTTGGTAACAGAGCTTTGGCTGCAGGAATGGGAGAAGGCAAGGAGAGAGAGCTCAAAAAACATGTAGATGTGGCACTTGGGGACATGGTTTAGTGATGAGCATGGCAGTGTTAGGTTAACAGTTGGACTCTATGATCTCTTAGGTCTTTTCCAACCTTAATGATTCTAACAGTCTATGATCTCCAACTCCATCAATCCCTGGCTTGGGCAAAACTGGGAAAATAAAGCATTTCTTTAGGAGGTGAATCTCCAGGTGAGCAATCATAGAATGATCCAGGTTGGAAAAGACCTTAAAGATCATCTAGTTCCAAACTCCCTGCCATGGGCAGGGATGCCACACACTAGACCAGGTTATCCAGGGCCACATCCAGCCTGGCCTTGAACACTGCCAGGGATGAGGCATCCACAACCTCTCTGGGCAAGCTGTGCCAGTGCCTAACCACTCTCTGGGGAAAGAACTTCCTTCTAATCTCCAGTCTAAATTTCCCCTCCTTCAGCTTATAACCATTCCCCCTTGTCCTATTACAATGTGAGCAGCTAAAACTTTCACCCCTTGTATCTTCTAAACCCCCTTTAGGTACTGGAAGGCTGCTCCAAGGTCCCTTCCAATGAGACATATTTGCCCTGCAGTTACTTTGCCTTCTTGCTCTTCGTTCCAGCCCAGCAGCCAAAGGGTTATTTCCACTAGTGTGGTTAAAACCCAGAGCTAGTTATCCCCACAGCTACCTCCAGCATCATCAAGCTGTGCAAACCTCTAACTCCCAGACAGAAATGCACAAGCTTCCCTTCCAAGGGGAAGAAAGCAGCAGGGTGGAAGGTGAATCTCTCTCTTCACCCCACTGACTCTTCCTGCTGAGGGGCCAAGCCTTCAACAGAATCCATCTGGTGCATCTTCCAAGGAGCTGAGCCAGCCTGGAGCTGCCTTTTGGCAGAGGGAGCTGCTGGCTTCTCCTCCTGCAGCAGGATGAGGAGCTGCAGCTCCTTGGAGTCACTGCATCATTGGTGGGCTTCCCAGGCAGGAGCAGGGTGCCTGAGCCCAGCAGCAGCTCTGGGTGCACACAGGGAGAAACCATTTTAGGCTCTGGTGACAAGAAGCATCAGCAAACACTGCTATAAATAGTGGTGTGGCTGGAACGTGATGGTCAGGCTGTTCAAATCCTGGCAGGGCCCTGCTGGAGCTGATAGCAAGTGGCCTTTGCTTGTTCTCTTGCCACTAGGTGCTCTTATCTGTTCTTCCAGCTCAGGGTGTTTCTGTCATCCTGTCACCAGGTCTCCTGCCTTACACATGTTAGCCTCCTGGGCTGGCTGCAGGTCCCTGCTGATGGTGGTTGGGCCTTTTTCTGCACTGCAGAAAGGATGTCAAACTAACTGTGCTGCAGGGAGGCCAGTGGAGTCCTCACCAGGGGATGCTGGGACACCTCCTTCATGGGCAACACCATGGGGTTTGTTGGGACAGCCTTATATTGCCATGATCCCTACACACTGGCACCTGCTGCTGGGCATGCAGGCATCATCACCACAGAGACAGAGTTTCACTGCACTTCAGAGAACTCCTTTGTTTCTGCTTGTCTTCTAGAGCTGGAGTCACCCTCCAGACCTGATGTTACCTCTAGATCCCTCTGATCTCTGTCATAGTGATGGGGAAACTGAGGCAGGAAAGGATCATGACTGACTTTACCCTATTGTCCATGAGGACCAGGAGAGGAGAATCCACACTCTGTACAAGCTCCCTGCCATCAGGGCTGTTCCCAGCCTCAACCAAGAAGCCTCCCCAAGTTCTTGGGGTTAAATCCTGGCTTCATCAGGAAAAGCAGTTCTTGCTTTTATCAAAGGCCACGATTACCTTGGGAACATCTGTGCTGACAGCAGCTGAGTGGCAGCACAATTCTCCTCCAGCTCTGCCTCCACATTCTCCTCCTCCATGTTCTTCCCCCTAAAGCACACTCACTGCCAAGCCCTCCCATGGCTGAGGGAGGAAGAAGCTCAGAAAGCAGGCAATAGAAACAAACCCCTCAGGTTTTTGCAGCCTGACAAGACATCCCAGACTCAATGGCACAATCCTCCTCACTCCCTCCCTGCATGGCTTTGGCTCATGTGTCTCCATCACCTGTTGGCTCCTTGGCCCCAGTGCCAATGCTGCTTGCCCTGAGAGCAAATCAAGAGCTCAGGGTGCTTTTTGCATGAGCATTGTTCTTAGGGGCATGGTTTAGGGGCAAGAGGGTGATGGACTTGATGATCTTAGAGGTTTCTTCTTTCTTCATTATTCTCTGAGAGACTTGGCTTTGCCAGGCACATCCTGACCTCTCAGGGCTGGTTGAGCCCACCTGGACTTTCCCTGGTGCACCATGGGCCTTAACAGTGCTGGAATTCGATTTTCCCTCCAGGTATATGCTGGAAAAAACATACAGGGTTGAGGATGGACATGGGAAAAGCAGGGCAGCAAGCAAAGCTGCATAAGAACACTCTCTGCTGAGGGCTATCCATATCCTTTAGATGAACAGCCATAGCAGAGATGCTGCCCTGGAGCCTATAGACATTCCTTAGCTATATTTGGTGTCGATGGAGACTTTGCTGCTTCTCCTTACCCCATGTGTTCTCTTCCCAGGCAGGGAGGAGCTCAGAGCAGGACTGCAGTGGCGCTACTCGGATGAACTCGGAACTTCAGCAGCAATAAATCTCCTCGGAAAAGCTTTTGCTGCCTCCCACCTGTTGGCTGGGAGAAGCTCAAGCTGACAAAACAAAAAGTCTTCTGCCCAACTGGATTTTTAATCCAGGACTTCATCACGAGTCCAGGTTACAAGCAAAGGGCATCCTGAAGCAGAGGGAGGGAGCTGGAGCACAGCTACCAGAGAGGTGATTGTGCCACTGCACTCTGCTCTGCTCACACCTCCTCTGCAATACTGGGGCCAGTTCTGGANCTCAGAGCTCTGCCAGCCCACCTCTCCCAGAGGTCTCCAGTTCCCAGGTAGCTGCTTTTATTCCATTTTCTAAACACCCTTAAATCCCAAAATGCCCTTTTTATCTCCTTCTCATCCCCCTTCCCCACAAACCACTAGGAGATCCCAAGCAGGGCTCCCAAACTCTTTGGCTAGCTGCACCCACTGTGAGAATGGCAACAGAGCAAGTCAGGCTGAGACCAACACAGTTTTATTACAGAAGAACACACAGAGGGATCTCATGACCATGGCAGGTCATCCACAAGGAAAACCACTGGAAGACAATGGAGTGAAACCCACAGCAACAACACACAGCAGGAAAAAAATCCAGTTGTTAGCCAGCACAGCACAAAAGGCACAACCATGCTGACCCCCACCAGGGTGGTGGGAGATGTGCCCAAGCCCATGCAGCTGGTCCTGGGGACCACAGCACTCCCCCAGCTCCAGGAGATGTCACCAGGTGGGCACACAAGGAAAGGACCCAAGCAGCAAATCCACATCTGCCAGTTGGAGCAAGGGGAGGAGAAAAGAAAAGGTAGGAAGGCATGTGGATAAAAGCAAAAGGGAGAAGTGACTGCAGGAACAGAAAGTCCTCCCCACACAAGGAGGACTCAGGGGGAGCAAAAGGAGATCTACCTCACTTGGAGCCCATTTCCTGAGCCCTGTGTCTCCCAGCAAGCCCCTAAAATGACCTGGCAGCAGAAGGACCCTAAGTAGAGTCACCAAAAGCCCTGCCTGCACTGTGCTCCTGTTCCCCAGCTTGCACCCAGTGCATCTCAGAGCTTGGGAAGGCAGCAAGGAAAACTGCTGAGATCCAGAGCCCTGCCCCAAAAAACCACATCACCCTGGAGCTAACAGCATCTTCAGACAGGGAATCTCCTCTTGTACAGCTCAGCCCTGCCAACACCTCTCATCCAAAGCACCCATGTCCAGGCCTTGTATCCTGTATCTGATCCTACCAGCACCTTGCCTTGGCCAGAGGTTCCAAAGGGCATTCCAGAACAACCTTATTCCTCTTGCACCATCATTTCCCAAGTGCCAAGAAGTTATCCAAGACACAGTTCAGCTCCCAAAATCTGGGGTTCACATGAAGAGAGAGACCTTTTTCTAACCCTGTGTATCATGGGTTGCTGAGATGCTCATTTGTTTCAAGAGTTCTTCTTTTGTCTATTTGGATTTTGGACCTTTCTCTAAGGTGCTCCTGAGCCAGACATGCCTGTCAAAGTCAAATATGGGGGGGGAAAAAAGTGCAAATTGCTTTCCAGTGCCAGAGCAGGATCTAGTGCAATGGGAGAAGAGTCTCCTGAGCTGCTGAACCTTGTTCATCATCAAAAGGGCAAGAAGTCCACCTCTAACTTCACTCTTGGGAAAGGCTGAGCTGCAAAGCTGAGCCAGAGGCAGACACAGACCTTGGGAAACCTCATCCCATAGAGCTGGGCTTTGGATACAACTCCTGTCTGATAACATTGGGCATCCTTAGTGTCCAAACATAGGATGGACTGCCTAAAAAAAGACAAAAAAAACCCCTAAACAACCAAAAACCACACCACAAGACAGATGTAATCTTTACATTTTCCCTCCTCTGGGCCAGGGCTTGGTGTAGAAATGTGTCATTTTCACTCTGATTTGGGAGCAGCTCTCCAATTGAGTTCTCTTTCTGGTTTTTGTGCTGTTTGTAACCAGAGATTTGGTTCTCTCTGACAGCATCACTAGCAGAGCTCTCTATTTTAGGCAACACCAGAGGTTTGAAGAGGCTGAGGAGAAAAAAAGATGATCAACTCATATTGGCTCAGCACAGAAAGAGGAGGGAGGGAAAATAAATCCTTGAATTAAACCCTTCAGGCTGAAATTCTCTGCAGATTTATCTAAATAGACTTCAAATGATGTCCCTAATATATTAGGGCTTGCTTTTAGCTTAATTCAAGCCCTAGGCATGGATGGCTCACACTGAGATGATTCTTCTTATTCCTTAAGTGCTAACTCAGGCGACTCTGAACCCCAAATCTCAAAACCTGGGCCAACACCACTTTGGAGCCCAAAGCTTCAAGCAAGAAACAGGAATTGTTTTTTTAAACTATAAATAAGTGTTTCCTTCTAATTTTTCTAAATTGGGAAAGGAAATCTGTTCAGCTGACAAAATCCTGGTGAAAAAGACCAAGAGGTGAAAGGTTTTCTGGCTGGGGAGCAGGGGTTGGGGCTCTGAAGGAACAAGTTTTTCCTTACAAGGGACAACATTTTCTTCCAGAGCTCCAAGAAAGGAGGTTTGTGTCCTCCCAACTTTCCAGTTCAACAGCTCAGCCTGAACATTTGCTTTGTAAATCAAAGGCTTTAGGAATCACCTTGAAACTGGGGAATTACCTTGCCAGAAACACCAATAGATCAAAAACCTGCCTGGCACAAACATTCCACACAAGGCCAGATCCATCCCTGAGGGATATTTTTTTCCCCAAAGCAAGTGCAAAGCACAGAGGAAGAGAGAGGAAACTCATGGGGCTGCCCAGCACAGGGGAACCCCCTCCCCTCCAGCCCTCTGAGGAACAGGGACAATGCCACAACATGATAGAGGAGCAAAAGGGAAGCCTTTCCTCAGCTCCCTCCTCCATCCACGTGTCCCCAAGCAAGGCTCCCGCTGGGAATAACCTCGTGCTCACCAGGACAAATGCTCCCTGCCTTGAGGAGCACAGCTCCATGGTGTATGGGGTGAAGCCTGTGCCACACAGCAGGCTCCAGGGGACGAGGCAACTCCACTACTTGCTGTTTGAGCTTTGCTTCTCCTGCGCTGGCCGCTTGTGCTTCTGGGCAATGCCATAGGGCACGTGGGCAGCCACAGTGCCTAGCTCCTTGGCTCCTTCCACGTGGAACATCTGGTCATCAAAGAAGATGTGAGGCCGGATCTTCTTCAGCAGAGGTCCTTTGGGAGCTCCAGCCAGGAACAAAGCCTCATCTGTCTCCAGGCCCCAGCTGCGCAGAGTCTTTAGTGCCCGAGCTCCCGAGCTGGCTGCACTCCTGGCTGTCACCAGGTAGGTACGAATAGGACACTCCATCCTCAGCCCCTTGGAATAGAACTTCTTCTGCAGCTTGCCCAGGGCCTCCAGGAAGCCCTTCAGGGGTCCCTACACCAAAGCAAGGAGAAACCATCACTTTGCAGACCTTCCTGCTATGCTACCACATCCTCCAGGCATCTCAGTCCAAACAGAGCCAGACATGCTGGTTAACTCCTTCTCCCTGCCAGCCCTCAGAAACCACAGCTATCAGCAGCAGGACCAGGCTGCTGACCCAACCCCATCTCATCTCCCACTCCACATTCCAATCCCTGCCAGAGCTTGTCTCTCTCTCCCAGAGGCCCCACCTGGAATACTGTGTCCA
The DNA here is from genome assembly GCA_013396975.1 of Bucco capensis. Classification (NCBI taxonomy): domain Eukaryota; kingdom Metazoa; phylum Chordata; class Aves; order Piciformes; family Bucconidae; genus Bucco; species Bucco capensis. The sequence continues at coordinate 266,304 of VWZO01006521.1, forward strand.
GTTCTGGATGCATTGCTGTGTGAGCTGGTCTAGGTGATCCTGCTCTGGCAGGGAGGTTGGACTAGATGATCTTTCTAGGTCCCTTTCAACCCCTGACATTGATTCTATGATTCTTTTTTCTCTACCTGTGCCAGAGGTTTGTTCTCATGAGCCTTCTCATGCTCAAAGAACATGTCCAAGCCGTGAGCCTTCACGATCTGCTCCGACTCATCCGAGAAGAGCACAGCATCACCATCAAATGCTACCCTCAGCTGCTTCTCTGACACCTCCAGGTCTCTGCTGGGGCTGAAGATGGTGGCAGCAGCAATCCCTGGGGAAGCAAAGTGTGAGGCAAGAGGTGGCAGCTACACCCAAGGACTTGGCCTCCTGGCATATCCGTTGAGGAGCAGAGCAAAACAAGCTGAGCTGGAAGCAAACACTGCAGCCAGTAGTGCCTGCAGCTTGGCCCCAAGACCTTTGACAGCCAGAAAAAACAAATCCCCAGATGACAAACCTTCCTTTGCATACAGGAATTAGAGAGGGAAAACAGTGCCTTTGCTTTGGAAGAGCTGTGGAGCTGGAGGAAAGGCTTATTTCTATGGAAACTAGAGGTTCTTTGGAGCATTGAGGATGGGATGTGGGACAAGGCAGATTGTTTGCACATAGAAGTAGGGACAGAAATAGTGGAGCTATTGCTCCTGGCACCAACTCCCTGAGGGTTCCAGGCTCTCCCATTGTGTTCCCACCCCCAGGCTGGACCCCAGACTCACCCTCTTCAATGGCCCCACTCACTTTCTCAGCATCAGAGGAGAGGTAGAGGTTGGTGTGATAGGCCTTGAGGTAACAGATGGGGCTGTTCCCTCCTGTCATGCAGAACCTCTCGATGAACAGACCTGAGGGCAGAAGGAATGGATCCAGAGAAGGCCATAAAAGTGATCCAAGATCTAGGACCTCTCTGCTGGGAAGACAGGCTGAGAGAGTTAGGCTTGTTCAGCCTGGAAAAGGCTCCATGGAGACCTTACTGCAGCCTTTCAATACTTAAAGAGGTCTATTAGAAAGATGGAGACAAACTTTTTAGTAGAGCCTGATGGGATAGGACAAGGGGTGATGGTTTTAAACCAAAAGAGGGAGATTTAGACTAGATAGAAGGAAGACATTTTTGACACTGAGGGTGGTGAGAGCCTGGCTCAAGTTGCCCAGAGAAGGAGCAGCTATCCCATCCCTGGAACCATTCCAGGTCAGGTTGTTTGGGGCTGGGAGCAACCTGCTCTACTCTAGTTGATATCCTTGCTCACTGACTAGATGACCTCAAAAGATCCCTTCTAACCCAAACCAGTCTATGATTCCATGATCTTGCTATCAAGCAATAACACTGTCCCAAAGCCCTCAGTTCCCCCTCAAAGGAGAGCTTTGCTCCTGCCTTACCATAGTGGTTGATGCTGTTGATCAAGCGAACCCCAACCTGGGCATGGTTGTTGGTCATCAGGACGATGTCAAAGAGCTCCTCACTCTCAGGGTAGAGCTCACGCAGCTGAGTGTTCACTGCTTCCAGGGCCTGCAGCATCCCAGGGTGAGGAGAAGGTCCATCAGCCCCAGACATAGCCCTCCCTCCCCTTCTCACCCAGCAAAACACTTCTGTTCACCAAACCCAGAGCTCTGGCCTCACCCCAACTACACCCTGAGCTAAGCTGACATCAGCAAGCAGCTTTAGCTGGGGAAAGACAAGTGATGGGAAGGGAAATAAAACTCACAAAGCTACTCTTTCTATTTTCAAACACAAAAGGTTTCAAGTTTTCATTAGGAGCTCCAAGCTCCAGAGAAGTGTTTTCCAAGCAGTCAGCAGCAGAACAAGTCTCTGCTCACCAAGGGGATTAGTTTATTCACTGGGAATGGGAAAGAGCCAGCAGGCAAAACTGCAACTAAATCCACTGGAGCTGGGGCAGAAACTGGGAAATGCTTTGAAAAGGTTGCAATGCCTCATTTCAACACATCAGCAGTAGACGTGGGCTGAGTCTGGAGCAAGGCTCAAGTCAGCCCATTTTAGAGAAGAAATCAAGAGTAATAAAAGATAGGAGAAGTCCCCAAAGGGAAAGACTAAATGGGATCTAAAGACATGATCTCTTCAACTCCTGGGCTCACTTGCCAACATGGAAAATTCAGTGTTTCCTCAGTGCTGCAAGAAGCACATCACTTGCCAGGAGGTTTATTTGACCTCAGTTTGCTCTGTGGCTCAGTCATGCTGCAGAAAAGGCCTTGGGGTGCTGGTGGCTGAGAAGCTGCCCATGAGCAAACAGTGCACGCTGGCAGCCCAGAAGCACAATGGCATCCTGGGCTGCAGCAAGAGAAGCGTGGCCAGCAGAGCCAGAGAGGTGATTGTGCCACTGCACTCTGCTCTGCTCACACCTCCTCTGCAATACTGGGGCCAGTTCTGGAGCCCTCAACACACAAAGGCCATGGAGCTGATGGAGCAGGTGCAGAGGAGGCCACGAGAATGCTCAGGGGCTGCAACACCTCTGCTCTGAGGACAGGCTGAGGGAGCTGGCATTGTTCAGCCTGGAGAAGAGAAGGCTTCAGGGGAACTACTAGTGACCTTCCAGGACCTAAAGGGAACTTCCAAGCAGGCTGCAGAGGGCCTGTTTGCAAAGGCCTGCAGGGAAAGGACAAGGGGCAATTGGAGATGAGTTGATTTAGACTGGATAGTAGGAAAAAGTTGCTCCCCACGAGGGTGGTGGAACACTGGCCCAGGTTGCCCAGGGAGGTGGTTGAGTTCCCATCCCTGGAGGCATTGCAGGTGAGGCTTGCCAGGGCTCTGGGCAAGCTGCTCTAGTTGGGGATGTCCCTGGCCACTGCAGGGGGGTTGGACTAGATGAGCTCCAGAGCTCCCTTCCAACCCAAACCATTCTGTGATTTCCCATCCCTTCCCCAGGCAAGCAGCGCACAGCATTCCCCTCTCCCCAAAACACTTGGATGAAGACCACAGGGGCAGGGGGAAATGTTCACCTTGACAAATGGGAAGGCAGCTCCAGGGAGGAAAGGCTCATTCTCATGGTCCAGCTGGTATTTCACATAGGCTTCCACCCCTTGCTCAGTGTAGATCTTCTGCTCCTCTTCCATGCGGAAGAGCGCGCGCGAGGACACCGCGATGGTGATGGCATGCTCGGGCTTGGGCTGCAGGGAGAAGAGCAGGAGCAGATGGGCAGGCAGCTCTTGCACCCAGCTCTGCTGCCCAAGGAGGCAGCTCTTACACTTCAACACAAAAGGCCACCAAGGAGGTGACACCTCCAGAGTGATCTGGAGGACAGCAAGGCAGCTGCAACGCTGAGCTTCTAATCCTTCAGGAGATGCTGAGCGGGTGGATGTGGATTGGGAGGCATCATTTAGCAGCTTGATAGAGCTAGGATAAAGGCTGGGCTGATGATCTTCAAGGTCTCTTCCAGCTGTAATCCCAGAATGTTAGGGGTTGGAAGGGCCCTAGAAAGATCATCTAGTGCAACCCCCCTGCCAGAGCAGGAGCACCTAGAGCAGCTCACACAGCAATGTGTCCAGGCAGCTCTGCAATGGCTCCAGACAAGGAGACTCCACAGGCTCCTGGGCAGCCTGGGCCAGTGCTCTGGCACCTGCACTGCAAACAAGTTTCTCCTCATGTTAATACTAAACCTCCTGTGCTCCAACTTGCTCCCCTAACTGTTCTATGATTCTATGAACTATCCCCACACTCAGAGTATTGTGTTCAGCTCTGGAGTCCTCAGCACAGCAGAGACATGGACCTGGTGACACAGGGCCAGAGGAGGTCATAAAAATGATCCAAGTGTGGAACTTCTCAGCTGTGAGGATATGCTGAGAGACTTGGGGGAAGAGAAGGCTCCAGGGAAACCTTCCTGCAGCTTTACAGTACTTCAAGGGAGCCTATAAGAAAGATGGGGAAAGACTTTTTAGCAGAGCCTGTTGGGACAGGACAAGAAGTGATGGTTTGAAACTAAAAAGAGATTTAGACCAAATAAAAGACATTTTTTCCTCTGAGGGTGCTGAGACACTGTCCCAGGTTACCCAGAGAGGTGGGAGATGTCCCATCCTTGGGGAACTTTCCAGGTCAGGTTGTTTGGGGCTCTGAGCAACCTGCTCTAGTTGCAGATGTCCCTGCTGACTGCGAGGGGGTTGGGGACTAGATGCCCTTGCAAGGTTCCTTCCAACCTCAACTATTCTATGATTCAAGCCTTTTTCTGCTGCTCACACCATGCCCAACCCTCCCACTGCAAACAGGACCCATCCAGAGTCCAGGTGCTACCTCAGGAGAGAACCACTCAAGCCCATGCAGAAGGAATTTGAGTGGCTTTCCCTCCTCCTAGCCCAGCCAGGAAAAGAAAAACCACCCAGTGTAGCTCAGCCAGATCTCTGCTCCCACAATGCTGGCCAGATGTGACAAAACAACCCCTGCCAGCTCAGCTCAGCTCAGCCAAACACTTTGCTAGAGTTCTTGTGGGTGGAAACATGACAAACAGGTGGTGCAAGCAATGATTGATGAGTCATTACTATTAATGTTGGAAGGTTTGATCCAAAACCCACTGAAATCAACAGGAGGCTTCTAGTGGGATTTAGCAGGAGAGGGGAAAGTCAAGCTCATCTTGGCTCCCACCTGTCCTCCCTCTCCCCTTGGAGGGCAGAAAGGTGTTAATCTCCATCCCTCACTTGCAAGCATGAAAGCAAATTCTTTCCTTGATGGCCAAGCAGAAATCCTGGCTCCCAGCACAGCAAATCCCAAGGAAGGACAGTGTCACAGGCAGCTCTGTCCCAATCATTCCCTGCCTGCAGTGGGAGGCTAAGGAGCAGATTTTGGGGGCTCACTGAGGGGGGGGATGCTCCCCAGGAACACTCTCTCTAGCTACATCTCCACAAGGAGCCTGTGAAATCCAGGCCCTCAGCACTTCAAAAGCACCTCACCCTTAGCTTCCCTGTGATTTCCAGGATCCTCATGTTGCCCCGTGAGTAATCCTCTGGCAATGCTGTTTGCCCAGGAGGAGCAGGGCACCTCTGCCAGCTGCTCTGCACACCTAAGGTGCTCCAAAGTTCAAGCTCCCACCCTGCCTAGGGCTGAGTTTCCCAGGAAGAGCAGCCTGGCAAGGACAAGGTTATCCATCCACACCAGAGATCTTTGCTCCCTGCAGGGTTGGGCTTGCCCTGAGGCTCACTCTGCCCCAAACCCAGCCCTGTTGATCCTGTCCAGCATGGATTTGCACCCAGGAATGATTCAGCAGCAATCCCCATCCCATTCCCAGCTCCCCACCCACCCCATCAGCAGGTGCACAAGGTCAGCCCTGCAGCAGACAACCTCTTCATGTCCACATCAGTAGCCAAAATCCCCAGCAAGGAGATTAAGCAGTGAGTGATTAGGACTAGAGAGAGATTAGCTCAGGCTAAGAACATCTCTGTGGCCAGGAGGATTCATCCCCACCACCTTTGTAGAGAAATAAAGTCCTGTTTGGAGCAGGTGAACATCACCCAGGACACACAGGATCACCTAGATCCATGCAGAAGGTGCTCAGCAACAGCAGCATCCCTCCCACCAGTGACCCACAGCCAGGTCTCCATCTCAGGTTCACCTCCCTGGTGGGTGTTAGCTATTAACTGCTCCTGGGCCACTTTTTGGCACCTTCAACTCATTAATTAATAACCCTGGTGTCATGGGCCATTTATTAGCTGAAAATATTAATAACTACTAAAGGTCCTAGAATGACATCCAGCACATTAGCCTTCAGCAAGGAGACCTGCTGAGTCCTTGCAGGACAGGGATATGGATCTGGGGCTAAGTAGAAAAGCTAGAGGTGTTTATTCCTGGTCCTTGATGGATCCCAAGGTAGAGGATCCATCCAGCCCCCCCTCCTAGAGCATCCATCCAGCCCCCCCTCCTAGAGCATCCAGCCAGCCCCCCCTCCT
>VWZO01006521.1:272323-310483 GCA_013396975.1 Bucco capensis
AGAGCATCCATCCCTGTAGGTCAGAAGCAGGCACAGCACAGAGACATGGCCAAGGGGCTGTGAGGTGTGTGGGGGGCTATAAGCTGAGCCTAACCAGCTATCCAACCTCAGTTTGCATCTCTCTCTCTCTCCCCACAGCACACACCTTGCTCTCTCCACAGGTGCCAAAAGCACCAGCAGCACCTTGCACAAGGCTGCTCAAGGTCCCTTTCCCTGTTCTTTAAAGGCATCACAGCCTCCAGGAGGTTATAATTTCTTTCAGAGGTAATAAACACAGCAATAAAACTAACCATAAGCTTAGGGGCTAAGTCTTTGCCCTAATAGAGGAAGCTCAGCCTCTGGGAATGGGACCTGTTGGATCCTGTTTGCTCCTGCCAAGGAAGATTTGCACCTTTGGAGCACTTGGTGTAAGAAAAGCTCTGGCTGGGCTGGAAAAACCCTTACTGTTCTCTGGGAAATGCTGGACAGTTAAAAAGCAAGCAGGCAATTCTTCTCTGGAAGGAGGAGATTCCTCTGTGACATTCCTTTGAAGTGAAGGGTTCACCTGCAAGCATTTCCTCCTCAGGCTTGTTTGGATGCTTCTCCATCCCTGCTAGTAGTGCAGATGGATCATTAAAGCCTGGTTTTGAATGCAGTAAGAGGTCACAGGAAGCACAGCACCTCAAATCCTTCAGCAGGATGGACCAGGCTATGAAGAACCCAACAAGCCTCATTTTACCTCAAACATCACAGTTTGGGGGGAAAACATCCTTCACTTGCAATAGGATGCATGTGCATGGGAGGGATCCCACTCACAGTCCTCATGGAGATGTTATTTAGTCCCAGGAGCTGTTGTGGAGCCTGCACAACACCCCAGTCCCCCCCCCAGCCCTGCTGGCTTGGGGCACTCTGAATGCCAGACCCTGGTTTACCCTCAGAGCAGAAGCCAAGGCCAATGAAAGTTCATCACTGGCAAGTGGCTATGGGGCTCTGCTCAGCTGAATCCAAGCAAATTTGCTGCCTAGGGATTCATGGTAAGCTCCTCTTTCTCCTGCCCTTGCCATGGGAAGGAAGGTCAGCTCCAGCCCCATCCTGACCATCAAGCAAGAGCTGAATGATGTGTCTAACAGCAGGGCAGCATGGGGAAGGTCCCATCCCAATCCTGTCTCTGTCTCTGGGCTCAGTTGGACAGGAGGATGAGCAGGGACACATCCTGACAGCCCAGCCTTTAGAAGAGGAATAACAGGTGGTCCACAAGCTCCAAGCCCCAGCTCAGAAGCATAAGTGACCTTTCCAGCAGACTCTGGCTCCATAAAATGCAAAAGCCATCCATCCCAGACCCAAACACCCTAGTTTTTTGGGGGTAAAGCTATATTTCAGTAGAGACTGGAAATGGCACATTTTCCTCTGCAGACCCAACAGCTGGCAGGCCTTTAAAGCATCCTCCTAAGCAGCTCTAAATCCTAAGCAGCCCTCCTGGGGATTAGGGGCAGACATTTGGAAATGCCACAGGCTCCCAGGAGCTGGGCTGAGAGCTGCAGGTGGCACCCAACATCAGCAGCTTCACTGCTACCCCTGAGGCAGGAGCCACAGCAGGGACTCCCTCTTCTGCACCCCTTGATCCTTCTGCATTGCCTGGGGCTGAATCTGCTGGACCCACCTTGATCCTTAAAAAGCTGGAGAAGCTCTGGCAGCTCCAGGCACTTCCCTGGATGCTGCAGAAAACCAAATCCTTGGGGATTCAAGTTTCAGAGGTGAACTTTACAGTTGGATTGGGTCACAGAAAGGGAAGAGGAAAGGCTTGCTGCTCCAGGGTCAAACATGATCCTGAAGCATTCCAAAAGTGAGGCACCCTAGTGAGCTGGATAGGTCACTATCCAGGTTCCCAGGGGTGCAGGGAAGCAGCAGAGAAGAGCAAGGTGCCCAGAGGAGTAGAGCTAGCAGAAAGCCAGTTGCCACTGCCTGGTGTCACTGGAGGAGCTGGGGGACATTCTCCACATTGCTGAAGGGTGACAAGTCTCATCACTGACCTCTTCCAGCTGGCAGGAGCAAGGCTGTGGGAAGGGCAGAGACCCCTGCAAAGTGCTGGGGGGAGGGCAAAGGGACAACCTCTGAACCCATTTCCCAGCCAAGAATGGCTGAGCCCAAAATGCTCCTCCCTAAAAAGACCTCACTCTGCCTCCTGTCACCTTAGAGCCCATGTCCCACAGCTTGTGCCTGCTCCAGATGAGCTCAACCAAGAGAACAGACAGACCTAGAGATGACAGCAACCTCCATCTCCCACTAAGTGGTGACCTGGAAGTGCTGGTTAACACTTATACTTCAAGATGATCTTAAAGGTCTTCTCCAATCAAAACAATTCTATCATTCCATGAATCCAAAGCCTTTGAGTGACTGTAAGCCCCCAGCCTGGGTTGGATCAGATTAAAGTTCAGGCCAATGGCTGAGATGGTTTTGAGTCTTCCAAAAGCATTATTTATAAAGCAAGAAAAGTGCTCTGCAGCTATCCATCATGGGGCAGGACAGCTGCCTGGCCACCCCAGCTGTGAGGGAAGGCAGCCAAGCTGCCTGCTCACAGGCACAGAGCCCCCAGCTTACTCCCCCCCCCTCCCCCCCCAGAGGGACACAAAGCTGGGCAGGCAGCATCATCCCCAGCTCCATACAGACCCAAGTACCCAGATCTCTCAGCTCTGCTCTTGACTTGCTATGCAAGCAAGCCACACTGCTGCCCTGTGCCTCAGTTTCCCCAGCAGAGATGGGCATGCTGGTCAAGGAGCTGGCTGCAAGGAGAGGAAGAGGAGGCTGAAAGCATGGCATGAAAGCTGCAGACAACCAGCAAGCTTCTCCTCTGGGAAGGGCAAATGGTTGACAGCAGGGACAGGACCAGGGGCTACAGCTGAGTTAGGGTCTGCAGAGTGAAGCCAGAGAGCTCACACCTGCAGCTTTGCCACAAAAGGTGCCAGCTGTGAGCAGACCCCCCCCTGGGCAGCTCTTCTGGGGGGGGGGGGGAATCCTGCAGCCCTGAGGATGGCTATGGCTGGGTGGGCTTGCAGGCAGTGGGGCCAGGGCCAGCTGGCCCTTGGAAGTGCCCCCCAGGCCTTGGACATGGCCTCCAGCTCTGCCAGGCTGCAGCTATTCTGAGCTACAGCAGCACTTCCAGGCACTCTCCTGTCTGAACCCAGCAAGCTCAGCCCTGGTTAGATAACAGAAGCTTTCTCTCTAATCTCCCAGAGCAGGCAAGCCTGGCAAGGACAGTGACACCCCACTGCCACCCCAGCCACCCCTCCAGTGCCTCCCACCCTGGCACAGGGAACAGGCAGCTCATGGAGCATGGAACTGCTTGGCAAGGACACCTCAGCCCAGGAAAAACCTAGGACCCCCCCCCCGGGGAGCTGCAGGAACCCTGAGAGACTGGGAGGGGTGTCTGGAGAGACCCCAGGCAAGCAAGGACAACCCAAGGATGCCATGGAGGAGTGAGGACATCTTGGAGAGACCCAGGATGGAGATGAGGGGAGGGGGTCAAGGAAAAGGCAAAGCCACCCTGAGGAGATGAAGCACCCAGAGGGTTCGAGACACCCAAGAGGACCCCAGAGAACCTGGAGCAGAGAGACCCTGGGGGACGAAGAGGAGATGGGACATGCTGGGGAAGGCACCCAAGGAGCTGAGACAGCCCGGGGGCTGCTTCCTCTCCGCGGTGAGGAAGCACTGCTCGGTTCCGCACCTCGGGCCGGGGGGAGCTTACCGATTTCGGCTTCTTCTTAGGGGCGAGATTGTCGTAGAAAGCCTTCGCCTCATCCCAGGGCTGCCCCGCAGCTCCCGGGGCCGCGCTCGGGTCCGGCGGCTCCATAGCGGCGGCTCCGGCGGTAACGGCAGCTCCGCACGTACCGGGAGCTCCCGGAGCCGCTGCCGGGCCGCCGGAACGCGCTTTATAAGGCATCCCATGAAGCTCTGGGGTTTCAGCCCACCGGGATATGGATTAACCTCTTCGGAACCGGCACCGAGCTCGCCTAAATCCTGGGATGCTGGATGCGGGGGGAGGAGAGATCACTCCGGAGCTGTTCCAGAGCAGAATCAGTCCTGGGGGCAGGAAATTCAACCCCTGAGGAGAGAAGGGAAGGGGCTGGAGGAGGAAGGGGCTATCAGCAAAGAGGACACTGGAGCAGGAGGGGACATGGCACCTATGGGAGACAGCAGCTCGCTCCTGGCCCAAGAGCCCCGGGAGGTGTTGGGGTTTGCCCCAGCCCTGCAAGGCACAGAGCAGCACCAGTACCAGGGAACTGGGCACACTGGAAGGGCACAAAGGTGGTCAGCACCTAGAGCTCGAGGAGAACTGGCACCCTGCACTGTTAGCCAAGGGAATGAGCATGGCTATTAATTAAGGCTCTTCACTAAACCTTCTCTCTCCCCTGGGTGCTGCTGGGATGGAGTCCAGGCACAGAGCTGGGCATAGAGCCCAGCTTTAAGCTCAGGCTGATAACTGCACACTGACCAGCAGACCCCCAAACAGCATCAGGGAGCAAGGGGTGAACCCAGAGCTCCAAACTGGCCAAGTGATGGAGGAACCCACCTTGTCTCACCTGGCACAAGGCAGTGCCTGACAGGAAGCTCCAGAGCCCCAGCAGAAGGCTTTGGCCCAAAGCTTTCTATCAGCAGCTAAACACCAACCCTCCCTATGGGCCACAGCCTGGGAGACCTTCTGTGTCCCTGCCCCTGACACCAACCAAGCCCAACCTTGCTTGCACTGAGGTTCAAGCAGGAGAGCAGAGCCTATAGAGAAGTGTTTTGAGTTGATGAGAGCTCCTTAGCAACAGTCACTGTCTCTGGAAGCTGCTGATGGAGAAGAAAGACCAGAGGAAAATGTGTAGGGAAGATGAGGGTGGAAAAGACAAGGATGAGAACAACAAAGAGAGAGGGACAGCAGGTCCCAGCTGCTGATGGGGCTCAGGACAAAGCTTCAGCTCCTCTGGCTATGCTTAGCCCTGAATGAAGGGCACAGCCACATGTCTAGCTCCTAATTGACAAATGAAACCTCTTTCCAGCCTAGAGCAGAGATGCCTGCTCCTACCTACTCCCAAGAGACAACATTCCCTTCCCCAAGCTACCTGCATGGCTGAAGGCACTTCCATCTCTCTTCAAGACTCCCACTGTGCTGTCTCCAAGAGTTTCTCCATCCTTTGAGGTATCACAAGCTCAGATGAGCCCCATAAATGATGCTCAGGAGAGACAGTGTTGGCATCTCTCTTCACCCATAGCTGCAGCAGCCAGCTGCTCCCCAGTAAGCCATTCAGGGAGAACATCACATGAGGGACAGTTTATTTCTCCATTAAAAAAATAGATAACAACTTCACCATCTCCTAACAGATAGCACAGCCATGAACACCACAACGTGCAGAGTAAACACCAATTTGTCACAATATTCCTGGCCTGAGGCAGGAGGGATGGAGGGAGCAGGCTGAGATGAGGAGAGGAAGGGAAGGAGACATGTTTCTTGTGGCCTCAGAGCCTTGCCACATCCACACCTCTCCACAGCCCCAGCTGAGGACACACCAGGAGGCTACACACCAGGATTTGCCTTCCACATCCACACACCCAACCTTGCCCCAGGGCAGCCCATGGAAGAGCCAGGCAGCTTCTGCTTTCAATTTGGGATCCTAGGCATCACCTCAACATCCAGAAAGTCTACAGAGATGCTGCCAGCACAGTTGGGGAGGTCACTTACTTGCTCTGCCAGCTCTCAGAGGTGAAGGGATAGAAGGTGGCTTCTGGCATCAGCTGCTGGCCACATCCAGGAGTGGATCTTGGACACTTCTGCTTTCTTCTTAACATTCCCTGCCCAGCCCTGTCCATTCCCAGCAGCACAAACAGTGGTGGAAAAGCTAAAGCTGGGCAGAGGCAGCCAAGACTCTGAGCTCTCAGGAAGGGTACAGCACCCTGCCAGAGCTCCCCAGCACCCTAGTGCTGCCCTGGCCCCTCTGGGCAGCCTTGCCTTGCAGGGAATTACCAGGGAAGGACTTGGGAATTTTTGGCCTCCCTAGAGCCATCACAAGCATTGAGAGGGGATCAGCAGAAAAGGGAAAGAGCTGATTTAGGTTTCAGTTAGGATCAGGGAAGGGGGCAGGCAGAGCAGTAGGGGAAAGCAGGGAGCAAGCAGCAGGGATGTGGGAATAGTTAGCCCTGGGGAGCCCCAGCACTCAGCACTGGCTGCAGGGAGTCCAGCTCCAGGATGGGAGAAGGCTGATTTGAGGGAAACCTCAAGCCAGCAATAGCCAGAGTAGGTTCTGCAACCCATCAAGGGAGAGCTACAGCCTATGGACTGTGAGCTGCCCAGCTGGGAGCAGAGCTGGATGGGTGGCAGGAGGGATGGAGCAAAGCTCATGCCTGGGGCCAAGCTGGAACAGGGAGGGGATTCAGCAGGAAATAGGGAAGAAAACCATCACAGAAAACAGGTTGGCTACAGCCAGTCCAGCAGTGAGCCCCCAGGGCTCTATTTCTGCATGTCACACTGCAGGAGGAGGACAATGGAGGGGTCACTCTTTGCTGCCTCCTTGAACTCCTCCAGGGAGATCTGGTCATCCTTGTCCTTGTCCATCTTTGTGAAGATCTTGTCGACACGCTGCTGGGGGGTCAGCCCATCCTGGTTCATCCTCATCATGATCACAGTCCCCACCATCTTGTAAATGGCCTGGAGCAAGAAGAGAAGCAAAGTACCAGAGTAGCAATGTTGGATGGGCAAAAGATCCCAGGACAAGGCAGGGCACAGGGATTGCTGCTCTGCTGGAAGCCAGTTAGCTGCTACACAGCTACAAGCAGGAACAGACCAGCTAACTTTCAGGAAAGATTCTAGGTAGGAAAACTCCTTCTTTGATGCCAAAAGGAAGCCAATGGTTGTAAAAAGGCTGGCTAAAGACTCCAGCTGCCCCTTTAAGCACTAGTACCTCAATGATCTCCAGCATCTCCAGGCGTGTGATCTTCCCATCCCCATCCAGGTCATACATCTCAAAAGCCCAGTTGAGTTTCTGCTCAAAGGTACCCCTGGAGGTGACAGACAGGGCACAGATGAACTCCCTGAAGTCAATGGTTCCATCCCCATTCTTGTCAAAGGTGCGGAAAGCGTGCTGGGCAAACTTGGAGGCATCTCCATAAGGGAAGAACTGCAGGGAGGAGAGAAGAGAGAGCTCAACACAACAAGGAGCAGCTCAGCATGGAGGCTGCACCCAAAGCACTACCCTTGCCCCAGCAGAAGCAAGGTTCTCCAGCCCCACAGGCAGCACTCAGACCTCTAGCCAGAGCTTACCTTGATGTAGAGCTGCTGGAATTCCTCCAGGTTGAGAATGCCAGTGGGACAATCCTTGAGGAAGCCCTTGTACCACTGCTTCAGCTCCTGCTCACTGAACTCTGTGCTCCTCACCAGGTCATCCAGCATCTCTGGGGCTAGCTTGCTGCTGTGCTTGCCCATGGCTGCCCCTGGGAGGGGAAAACACACAACTCCTCCACACCAGGCTGCTGCTCCCAGGCCCTGCTCCAGCCCAGCAGCTGGCCAACCCCCTGGACCTCTTCCCCACATTGGAACTGATCTACCCAGCACTGTCCAATGCCAGGAGGGTGACCGTGGCACTGGGGACAGGCTCAGTGCCCATGCAGCTGGAGATGTGCAGGGGGCTGCTCCTGGGGCAGCCCACAAGTGCATCACCTTCAGTTCCCCCCATCCCTAAAGCTAACTCCCTTTGGGCTGCAGAAAAGCACTCCAAAAAGCAACTAAAAACCCAGAACTCTTCCTTTGCATGGCCTTCACCAGGCCATGGTGTCCAGCTGCCCTCTAGAAGGATGGGACAAAGAGAAGGTAACACAAGCCTGCCACTGAAGCATGGAAAAACCTCGCTGGCATCATCTAACCTGCAGCATGCAACCAAGCCCAGTGATGGGCAAGCTGCTGCTGGCCAGGATGGGGTGAGTGGCCAGGCTGTGCCTGCAGCACAGTGCTCTTGGAGCCCTGGCAAGCCCCTAGCTGTGTGGGCAGCCTGTGGAGCTGCTCTGATACACACCGTGCCTGCTCCCACGCAGCCTTGGCTGCTGGCACCACTCAGCCTGAGCAGCAGATGGTTCACTGAGAGCTCCTAGAGCTTCTCTCTCCATGGAGAAAGTTGAGGAGAAGTTCACCTGGAGCTTGACCAAGCAGCATCTCTCTTCAGAGCATCTGATTTCCTGGCTCTGTGGGCTCGAGGGACATGGGGGGGACCCTGGAGTGGCTCCAAGTGATGGAGAACTCCTCGTGCTCCCTGTTAGCCCTGCTCCTAGCCAATCCTACATGCAGAGGCTGCTTCCTGCCCCATCATCCCACCAGCATCTGTCACAGTCTGCCATGGCAGCACATAACCCACCAGCCCTTGGCAGCCAGAGCTGAGGAAACATCCTGACACCCATGGAGCATAAGCTTTCCTCAGCAAGCTCCAGCTCAGCTGGGGAGCTACAGGAGCCCTCCTGGCCCCACAGTCCAGCTCCTAACCTGCAGGGATTGATTGATACCATGCTCAGATCCTCCTGCATCTCCCACCAGCCATGCCAGGAGATGGCTGCAGCCTGTCACCCACACAAGGGACAGCTTTTCCATAAGGGAATGAAGAGCAACCAGGACCTTTGCTAGAAGCACCACACCTTATGCTGCAAGCAAAGCCTCCAAAGAAGCCAGGACTCAAGCAGAACAACCTTTGGCCCACAAACATCCATCCCCCTTTCTGAGCAGCATCCAGCACAGGCCATGCTAAGGTAGGGGACAGCAGGGACCAGCAAGACCATCAAAGATTTGGCATGAAGCACTCCTCTCAAAGCCTCACTCACTGGCTGCTGGGCCCAAACCACGACAGAGCAAGGTCACCACAGCTGTCCCCTCAAGAGCTACACCTGGAGACCCAACCCTTAGTCCCTCCCCGATAGATCAGCACCCTGGGTGGGGAAGGAGCAGGGAAGTGGGCAAGGCGCTCGATGCAATGCCTGAGCTGGGGGCAGCAGCACTCGGGGCTGCGGGAGATGCTCTGCCCACCCCGGGGGAGAGAGGGCAGGCAGCTCCGGGACACCGACACCCACCGGAACCCGCGCCCAGGACCTGCCCCGACGGCAGCTCCGTTCCCGACGACTCTTACCTGTAGCGAGGCGTGGGCAGGGAGCGGCTCTGCGGGGCCGGTACCGGTACTGGAGGGGCCAGGGTCCAGCCGGCAGCTCTGCCCGCGCCGCTCCCGCCCCTCTTGTAGCCGTGAGACCCCCGCCCCCCCCGGCAGCAACGATCGCCCGTTGGCTGAGAGAGCTGTCAATCAACAGGGAGGGGCTGCGGAGGGGGTCGAGGTGGGATCCGGGCGGGGAACTGGGATGCTTAGAGGGGAAATGGTGCTGGGATGCTGGGGGATGCTGGAGGGGAAAGTGGAGAGGATGGTGGGGAGGATGCTAAGACTGGGATGAGGGGGGAGATCCTGGGACTGGGATGCAGGGAGGACACTGGAACCAGGATGCAGGAGGAGTGATGGCAATAGGATGCTGGGGAGAGGCTGAGAGTGGGATGCAGGAGGGATACTGGCAATAGGATGCAGGGGAGATGCTGGGAGTGGGATGCAGGAGGGATACTGGCAATAGGATGCTGGGGAGAGGCTGAGAGTGGGATGCAGGAGGGATACTGGCAATAGGATGCAGGGGAGATGCTGGGAGTGGGATGCAGGAGGGATACTGGCAGTGGGATGCAGGGAGATGCTGGGAGTGGGATGCAGGAGGGATACTGCCAGTGGGATGCAGGAAGATGCTGGGAGAGGGATGCAAGGGGAATACTGGAACTAGAATGCAGAGGGTGCTGGGTTCAGCTCCAGTCTTGAGCAAAGCCCCTCAGCATTCCCTCCCCCTCCAGCCACTCTGCTGCTGCTTCCCTGCTTCCTCCTCCTCACTCTGCCACACTCATCCACCTCTAGCTCCTGTCCCAGCTGGTGGCTGATACCAAAGCACCCCAAAATCCCCTGCCCTTGGTGTGCTTCAAGGTTGGCAGGGCCATGCTGCCTTCATCACCCTGCCAGGCCCCATGCTGCTTGCATGGAGGGGACACCAGGACACACCTCAGTCCTTGCCTGGCAGAGCCACAGCTGAAGGCAGAGGGGAAAGGGCTGAAAGAACAGCTCTGATCTCCAGAACCAAACGTGGAGTGTTTCCATGGTAATTGCAGGCAGCTCTTCCCACTGACCTTGGCCATCCTGCTGCCAGCCAGTGCCACCCCTGCCCATCTGCAGCTGGTGGCTGCTGAGCCCACAGGAAGTCTCCAGCCAGCCAGGGCTAGTCCCCATCCCAGTGCCCAGGGGGGGCTGTGGGGTCCCATGGGGTGCTCTGCCCTCACCTATGGCTCAGCATCCCCTGGCCCATCCTGCTCTCAGGTGCACCCACCCTTCACTGCATAGGTGCCTGCATGGAGCTGCAGCAACTGCTCCAGCCAGAGGTGGAAAAGGGCTAGTTTACAGCTATTTGCAGCTCTGTGTGTAGTGAGCTGCAGGGATCCATCACCCATCCAACTTGGGGAGGGGAGACAGGAGAGCTGGGACCCCTCCATGGCTGGACATGACATCTCTGTGCCATGTCCCTGTCCTGGGCTGGATTCCCATCTGGAGTGAGGTGATTCAGCCTCAAAGCTTTTGGGTCACTCCTGTAGCCTCTGCCAGGTGCCTGGCCCCAAAGCTTTCTCCTTGAGCTTCCCCAAGAGCATGAGGGGGATGAGCCCTCTCCATGCCAGCTGAGCATCATGCTGCTGGTTCTTCTATGCTGAAGTAGAGAAGAACTCCATTAGCTCCACTGCAAACTGCTCAGGGTGTGCAGGGGCACTGCACAATTAATGAGAGCTTAACTGAAGCAGCGTGGCTGCCAGGGCTGAGACCTGCACAGCTCAGCTCATGGGACAGGCAGTGCCTAAGGCAGAGACAGGGGAGTGCTAGGCTGGGGGTGCCACAGGGACAACAAAAGCACCCATGGGGTGCTAGGGGTTCCAAAATTTAGGGGTTGGGAATCGCTGGGTCCTGATGCTGGAGAGATGCTCTGGCTCGTGCAGGGCTGGAGCACCCAACTGAGCCCAGCACCCACATTGGGGTACCCCAAGCTCTGACATAAGCCTAAACTCAACAGGGCTGTGGGGTACCAGGCTGCCCAGGCAGACAGCACTGGCTCCAAGGCAGCTCTTTGCTCCCCACTCCTGCAGCAGCATCACCCCAACTCCCTGTCCCGGGGTGCTCCTGGGCTGCAGAGCTGCCGGGGCAGGAGAGGGAAGTGTCAGCAGTCGCTCAAACGCTGCTTGCCCAGCCACGCTGCCGAATGCAAAGCGCTGCAGCTTCCCCCAGTGGCTATGGGCTGCAGCAGCACTGCTGGGGGGGCTGCGACCCATGGGGAGACCCCCCCCCCCCAGCCACAGCAGCTTCCTGCCTCCCTCTCCAAACTGCCGGGAGCTGCTGTGGGAAGCAGGAGTCACTGCTGCTCGTGCCAGCTCCAGACAGCCCTTGTCCTGCTGCTGGGGCTCAGGGCACTGGTAGCTCCACAAGCTCCTCTGGGACCACCCCCCAGTTCTCCTCTGCCATCAGCATCCCCATGACATGGGACTGGGTAGGAGCCTGGCTGCAGTCAGCTGGGCAGGGGTGGGGATGTCCTGGGATGGACACTGTTCCTTTGGATGTCCTGGGATGGACACTGTTCCTTTGGATGTCCTCAGATGGACACTCTTCCTTTGGATGTCCTGGGATGGACACTGTTCCTTTGGATGTTCTGGGATGGACACTGTTCCTTTGGATATCCTGGGATGGACACTGTTCCTTTGGATGTTCTGGGATGGACACTGTTCCTTTGGATATCCTGGGATGGACACTGTTCCTTTGGATGTTCTGGGATGGACACTTCTCCTTTGGATATCCTGGGATGGACACTGTTCCTTTGGATGTTCTGGGATGGACACTTCTCCTTTGGATGTCCTCAGATGGACACTGTTCCTTTGGATGTTCTGGGATGGACACTGTTCCTTTGGATGTCCTGGGATGGACACTTCCCCTTGGGAGCAGTGCAGAGTGCTCACAGCCCCACAGAGTGTCCCCATTTCCCAGTGACAGCCTGGGCAGCAGTCCCCCCAAGGCCTCAGCTCAGGAATGCTCTGGGCACATGCTGGGTCATTGGGATGAGCTCCAGGTGCCTTTTCCCCTGGCACAGCCCAACCACAGGAGATGAGACTTAGACTGGATGGAAGGAGGTAGTTTGCCATGCTGAGGATGGTGAAGAATTGGCCCAGCTTGCCCAGAGAGGTGCTGGATGCTTCATCCCTGCAACCATTCCAGGTCAGCTTGTTTAGGGCTGTGAGCAACCTGATGCTAGGTATGGAGATACAGGTGTCCCTGCTAGCAGCAGAGGGTTGGCCTAGATGGCTAGATGACCTCTAAAGGTCCCTTCCAACTCTAACCTTCCTCTGATTCCCTGTGTGCCCATAGGGAAGCTGCTCCCAGCCCTGCTGCAGGCAACCTTTGGGGCTGAGCTGTGGCTGCCAGAGAGTTTTAGAGCACAAGAGGGATTTCTCACTCCCTTGCTCATTTCTGCTGCTGCTTTATCCTTTCTATCCGTGTTTCCTCACCAGCAGCCTCAGCCTTTCCCCAGCCACCTGCCATCCCCACAGCAGGTCCCTCCCCTGCCTGCTGCACCCCAGGGCTGAGGCTGGTACCTGGCTGGTATTGGGGTGCTGGAGGGTGGGCACTCATGCCATGCCCTTGTAAAGGAGTGAGGAGCTGCTGTCACCCAGGGTGTCACTCTGGGTGCCACTGGGCAAGCTGGACCTGGAGTGACCACAATCCTAGGAGTCCCTACAGTGAAAAAGGGGGTGCAGGGTGGAGCAGCAGAAATACACCAGTTTTGGGGTTCCCTACCTGCTTCCTACCTCCCACATCACCCCTGTGAGAACAACTCCACACTGGCATGTGCCATCCAAACCTTTCCTGGCCCTGGTCTAGGGGTGAGGGACAGACAGTGCTGCCTGCCCAAAACAGGGCTCCTGGGGTGTACATCTGGTTTGCCCCCATGGCAGTGACACCAAATGGGTTTGGTGGCTGGCCCCCTCCCCCAGAGAGGGGGCTGGGGGTGGAAGCAGTGCCATCCAGGAGCAAAGGAATCTTTGGGGCTTCACTCCCCCTGCCCAGAGCAGGCTGCAGCTGCTGAGGCTCTTAGGAGGGGGATGGGAGACACACAGGCAACCCACTCAGCATCTCCACATCCTCCAAAGGCCAGGAGCAGCATCCCAGCAGGACTCCGAGCCCCCTCCCAGGCAAGGCACAGAGGTTTGCTGGCCGGCACGTAGCGGGTTAAAGCCTCCTCCTCTCCCTCACACTTGAGACGTCACCGTCACCAGTGGCGTGGGGAGGGGAGGGGAGGGCTGGGGGGGCTATGGTGGTCTTTGTGGTGCATTCGGCAGCTGGCGCAGGGAGCTCTCGCACACCCAGGGAGCCTCTCCCCCGGCAGCCCCTGCTCCGGCAGCAGCCGCAGCCTCCTGCAGCCTCCTCCTGCCCACGCCTGCAGCTGCCACCGCCACGGTGAGCCACAGCGGCCGCGGGGACAGCGACAGCAACGGCACCGGGCCTGGGAGAGCGGGGAGGGGTGCGGGTGGGAGGCTGTGGCAGCCGCTGCCTATCCTCCCCAGGGGCACAAACCACTAGCGGGGCTCCTCTTCCCCTTTTCCCCCTTTTCCCTCTTTTCCTCTTCCCCTTTTCCCTCTTCCCTCTTTTCGTCTTCCCCTTTTCCCTCTCCCCTCTTTTCCTCTTCTCCTTTTCTCTCTTCCCCTTTTTCCTCTTTCCTTTTTTCCTCTTCCCCTTTTCCCTCTCCTCTCCTTCTCTTTTCCCTCTTCCCTCCTTCCCCTTTCCCTCTTTCCCCAATGCTTTTTCTGGGTGCCCCCAGGAGTGGGGGTGCTGAGGTGGGTCCAGACCCCCCCTGCCCCTCCTGTGCTCCCTGGGGTGCTGCAGCCCCGTGGTGGCCCTTGGGTGGGGGTGGGAGCCTGGCTGGGTGCTCGCTGCCTTCTCTGGGTGCTGCAGCTCAGCTCCTCACAGCCCTGCAGTAAATCCTGCTGCTCACCCGCAGCCGCAGCAAGGCAGAAGGGAGGCCCCCAGCACCCCACTGCCTGGGGGCTCAGCACCATGGGGGGGGGAGGTGAACGCACTCACACCACCCTCCAGCCATGGAGGTCCCTAAAACAGGGAAGGGTGACAGCCTCAGGAAGCCCCAACTCCAACCTAGGCAGGGCTGGGGGTGCCCTGGTTCATCCTAGGAGCAGGATCTGGCCCCAGCATCCTGCTTCCCAGGATAAGATTCCCTCCTCTCCATGAAAAAGCTCCTTCAGGCATCCCCTGTGTGACCTCGCAGCGATGCAGCGATGCTGCTGTGGCCATGGGTGGGGGGCAGAGGCAGGAGGGGCTCAGCAGGGCAGGGAGGGCAGCAGGATGTGGAGCTGAGTCTAGGGGAAGGGGCACCCAGCCCCCAGCTGGGGTGCAGTGCTCACAGTGATGCTGTGCCAGCAGCAAAGGGGCACAGCCCCAGGATGGCTCCGGGTGCCACAGCAATGCCATCGCTGTCCCTTTGGCGTGGCAGCCTCCTCCAGCTCTCTCTTTCTCCCCTTCCCCAACCACAGTAATTAAACCCAAGTGCTTAATTACAACCTGCTGAAATCCTCTGGCTGCTTCCCGATCGCCNGTTGCTCCTCAGCAGCAGCAAAGGGAGCTTCACACATCACACAGAAAAGAGCAAACCCAATCAGCAGTGCTGGGAAAGTCATCCCTGGAGGGGGATCTTGGCCTCTCCAAGGAAAGATGGGGACAGATGGCTTGTCCTCAAGCTGCTGGCAGGTCCTCCAAGGGGTGCAGAGGGAAGGAGGTGCTCAGCCAGTGCCCAGTGAGCTTCCAGCAATGCTGGCTGCTGGCAAGGAAAAAATAACAGAGGCAAACAAGGTGAAGGCTGGTGGCTGTGAGCTGGGGCTGGAGGAGCCTGTGTCCCACCACACTTCCCTACCTGGTCACCCACCAGCAGGTCCCCAGGGTGGGGAGGTGCCCAGTGGGGTGGCCTGACCCTCTCACCCTCCTGAGCACAGGTCCCTGCTGGCCCATGAAGTGATTCCAGAGGGTGGCACAGCCCCTGCTCCTGCCATAGCCACTGCGCCAGGCACTGAGGTAAGGACCCAGGGCCATGGCTGTGAGGTGGGTGGGATGCTCCAGCGTGGGCTCCAGACCTCCAAACAAGGTCTGTGGGGCAGAAATCCCACTGGGGCTCTTCTCCTGTCCATGGGGGATGCCCAGCCCCATCTCCTTAGGGAATTGGGGTGACCCCCATGGAGGTCTATTGGGGCAGTCCCACCCATCCCTGGGGCTGGGGTGGGAGAACTGAGGCATCACAGTCAGGGGCACCCATGGGAAGTGCAATGCTCACAAACCTGCAACCCACATTCCTCCCCACTTAAGCCAAGGGCAGCAGCAGAAGCACTGGGGAGAGCTGCCACATTTTGGCAGAGTTCACACCCAGGAGGGAATGGGCTGGGAATGGGGGTCTGCAGGGGACAGAGCCCAGGGGGATGGGTGCAGGTGGGTGCCAGAGCAGTGGTGGTGGGTGCTGGGGTGTGCTGGGGTATCCAGCCAGCAGCACTTGGTGCTGTTCCACTCTGTTCTGTTTCTCTCGCTCAGGTCTGCTGGCCATGGGCAACCTGATAAAGGTATTGGGCAAAGATTTAGAAAACTGTCCTCATTTTTTCCTGGATTTTGAAAGTAAGTCCCATGAGCAGGGTGGGCACAGGGAGGGGACCAGGGCCACCACCGCGGCTGCTCTCCAGAAGATGGGGACAGGCAGAGTGTCCCCAAGCAGCCCCATGTGCCCAGGCACGTTGGGGCAGCTCCAGATGCAATCCACAAAGAGCTGAGTGGGGCAGGGGAATGGGACCCTGAGCACCAAGGAGACCTCCCCAGCTGAGCAGTGGGGATGCAGGATACACCCTGACAGCATGACCTGGCCCCTGAGGACCTCAGGCACCTGCCCACTGCTATTTGGCCAAGTGGCCTTGTGGCATGTCCTCTGCCACCATCCTGGAGGTCAGGGATGCCAGGGAAGGTGGAAGGAAGGATTCATGCCACCTACACTGATGGAAAGGGTGGTGTGGTGGTCACACCCTGCACCCAAGGATTTGGGATTGGGGACCTAGGTTTAGCCTGGAGGAACTGCCTCAGCTTCCCACTGGCTTGGGCTAAATGAGACAGGAAAGCACGGGATGGACACGGGAGCATGTGGGAGATGGTGGTTGCAGTGGCAGGACGTGAGACCCAGCATAGCCCTGTAGCCCCTCTCCCTCCCTTTCCTCCTCTTCCTCTCAAGGCAAGATCCAGGGTGGGGTGGGGGTAAAAATAGTGCAGCAGCAACTGCTCACTCCAGCCCCGATGAGGAGAGGCCATGCACAGCTCACCACACCACCAGCACAGCCCAAAATAGCCAGGGCTAGGATCATACAACCACCCTGCTCCCACAGCCAGGGAATGTCCTAGCTCCTCCTGGGTCCTTTGAGGCAGCTCCAGCCTTCGCCCACCTCCAGCAGACCCTCGGCATGGGGCACAGGGCTCTGGGGACTCCCCGGGATCCCCCATTTGGGGGTTGGCTCTTGCAGCTAGAGGTGGGGGGACGCCTGCAAGCCAAGCCCTCAGGGACTCGCTCACTGCTTCTCCCTCCTCGCTGGAGCCCTGCGGCTCTCTCCTCCCTTCGCTCCTTCCTCTCCATCAGCCCATCCGCCAGCGCTCATCACCATCGCGGGGGGAAGAGGCTGCAGCCCCGGGGGCTGGGAGCCGTGGGGGTCACCCACCGGCACCCCGAGTCTCCAGGGAGCAGTGAGGGAGGGAGGACAGGGGCTCTGGCCACTGCCCCGCAGCCCAGCACCTCTTCCCCGAGCACCACCTCACCATCATGCTTTTTTTCCTCTTGTTTCTTCTCTTGCAGGTTTCACATGGGGAACCTTCTTAAAGTGTTGACTTATAACGAGCTTGACCAAGGCCCTAATTTTTTCCTTGACTTTGAAAGTGAGATGGGATTTTTTTTTCCCCTGTTTCGTTCCGTACTTTTTTTTTTCTCCTGAGTTCCACATCCACACCATGTTGAGTTCTCGTCCCCGTCGCCCATCGCATCGCGCCCATCCCAGATGTCCTCCCCCCACCTTTACCGTCCGGGGGTCTCCCCGGGGAGTGGGGAGGGGCCATGGCCACCGGGGCAGACCCACGGCCGGGGGCTATCGCTCAGCACCTCTTCCCCAGGGCACTTTGCAGAGCCCCTTGGGGCCAGCCCGGGGCTGGGGGTTGCTCGGGGAACCCCCCCCCCACCTTGAGCAGGATTGCGGTCGCAGGGCAGCCAGGACTCACCCCTACTGATCCCCTGCTCCGCGATTTGACTCGAGCTCGGGCAAGGAGATGGAGCAGGGGGGAAGAATCCTGCCAGGAAGGGCTGCGGGCTGGCGGGAGAGCTGCGGGCTGGGGTGCGGGCACCCCGCTCCGGCTCTTGCCGCCCAGGAGCCCGCTCAGAGCCCTCCGGGTTTCTCTCCCCCGGGGTGCTGCCCTGCAGATGCGCAGCCGACGGAGGCCGAGACGGCGGTGTGGAACCAGGTGAACGCCGTGCTGGAGGAGGCACAGACCATCCTGGCCGAGCTGCAGTCGTACACGGGTGCCGGGCAGGAGATCCGAGAGGTGGGTGCAGCCCCAGCGCTCGCTGCCCACCCGCCTCACTCACCACAGCTTGGGGCAACCCGCTGGTGTTCCCACCCCGACAGGCCATCCAAAACCCAGGGGACCTGCGGCTGCAGGAGAGAGCCTGGAGCGCTGTGTGCCCTCTCGTCGCCAAGCTGAAGCGCTTCTACGAGTTCTCCCTGCGGCTGGGTGAGCTCCCCGAGCCCCGCATCCCCTCCCGCCTTGCATCCCACATCCCTAGAGGTTAAGGGAAGATGCCCTGGCCACGAGGCGTGCTCAGCTGTGGATGCTGTGCTGCCCCGTGCCTCAGTTTCCCCAGGCGGGGCTGGGGAGGTGCAGAGGAGCGGGAGGGGGACGAGCGGTGCTTCATCCCCAGAGAATGCCCTGCGGAGCTTGCTGGAGGCACTCACCAGCCCCCCGTACGCCCCGACCCAGCACCTGGAGCGGGAGCAAGCCTTGGCCAAGCAGTTTGCTGAGATTCTCCACTTCACCCTCAGCTTTGACGAGCTCAAGGTACCTCCCAGTGACCATTCCCCAGGTGGGATGAGGGCTGGGGGATGCCCATGAGGTCCTCACACTGGGAGCATGCAAAAGCTGTGAGCTAGTGCAGGGGTCCCTTGTGACCCCAAGGCTCACCCCACGCACACTGAGCCCCCACCCCAGCCCCTAAACACCCAACCTTCCTCCACAGATGACCAACCCTGCCATCCAGAACGACTTCAGCTACTACAGAAGGACCATCAGCCGCAACCGCATCAACAACCTGCAGGTGAGAGGACACTGCTGTCCTCTACCCCCTCACCCAGGGATAGCCTCCTCCAGAGGTGTCACAGGACTGGGGACAGCTTGGAGTTGGGGGTCAACCACTCCAATGACCCCCATCATCCTCCCCTGCAGCTGGATGCAGAGAGTGAGGTGAACAATGAGATGGCCAACAGGATGTCCCTCTTCTACGCCGAGGCCACCCCTATGCTCAAAACCCTCAGCAATGCCACCACCAAGTTTGTTTCAGAGGTGAGCGAGGCTGGGGGGGGCCCTCAGGGCAGGGGGGAACCCCCCTCCAGCCCCAGCATCACATGGGGGGGTCAGGAGGGGAAAGAGCAGCCAAGACCTGTTGGGTTTCAGAACAAGACTCTCCCAATTGAGGACACAACTGACTGCCTGAGCACCATGGCCTGTGTCTGCAGGGTGATGCTGGAGACCCCGTGAGTAGCCTGCATGGGGTGAGGTGGGGTGGGATATCATAGAGCAGGGGTCCCTCTGCCACCCCCTCCCCAGGCTCAGCCCCTCTCCCTGTGCAGGGAGTACCGGAGCCGCTTCACCAACACCGAGACTCTCCTCTTCTGCATGCGGGTGATGGTTGGTGTCATCATCCTCTACGACCACGTCCACCCCGTGGGGGCCTTTGCAAAGACCTCCAAGATCGATGTGAGTGGTTGTGGGGTGCACTGGGGGGGGGTCACAACCATCCTGCTCATCTCAGTGTAGCTATGATGCCTGGGGAGGGGTTTCTTCTCCACGGATGTCCTCTGTGAGGATGTCTCTGAGCTGGCCCAAAGGGGAACTCATCTCCTGTCAAGCAGTGAGGATGAGGATGGGGAGGAAGAGGGGAACAGCCTCTCATGGCACATCCAAGCACTCTCTTGCTCCCTCCACCAGATGAAAGGCTGCATCAAAGTCTTGAAAGAGCAACCCTCCACCAGCACCGAGGGGCTCCTGAACGCTCTGAGGTGAGCTGGGCTGGGCTGGGTGACACAGCAGAGGATGTGGCATCCTGTGGGATGGCAGCAGAGCTGGTCAGGGTGCCCTGGGGGTGACTGTCCCCTCTCCATCCAGGTACACCACTCGGCACCTCAATGATGACACCACATCCAAACAGATCCGAGCCCTGCTGCAGTGAGCGTGCGGTGGCACCCACGCACGTCACCGTGTCACCTGTGCCCATCACCATCCATTTTGTACAGAGGGAAAAGGGACAAGAAGAAATCCACACAAAATAAGACAAAATCATCAAAATAGCCCCACCATGAGCTCCTGCCCCCTCCCCCTCCCCTTCCCCACCCACTTGCTGGACACAAGGTGTGGGTGGCACTGTGGGGACACTGCACCAGGATACTGGGGCCAAGCAGGGATGCACTGATGGGGCTGGTGGCAGTGAGTGCCCATGGCAGAGGGGCACCTTGGGGAGGGGGCAAAGGGGCAGGTGTCACCCCTGTCCCCATCCCCAAGCATCTGGTTGTGGAGGAGGAATAAACATCCCTGCAGAGCTGCACTGGCTCTGGTGGAAATGGCTCAGACTCACCTGGTAGATTTTTAATAGGAGCAATGAAATCTCCACTCACCTCTTCTTTTCTACATGTTTTTGTTTTGTTTTGGGTGTGAAATAAAATGACATTTAATCTGTTCATGGCTGGAGCCAGGGAGGTCTCTGCTGCATCCCATCCCACAGTCCATCAGCTAGAAACACCTGGATCATCATGCCCAGCTCTCCCTGGTCCTGTGGCCTCATCCGTGACACCTCTGGGACTGACACCCTCCCCTCAGGGACCACATCTCCTCTCCATGACATGCTGAGGACACATCCTTACCAGGACAAATCCCATCTCCCAGCCACATCTCAACCCCACCGTGACACTGCCAGTGAGCAGGAGGGACAATGACTCAAGGCTGACCCCCAGGGTGACCTCTCCATGGTGGGGCTCCCTCTCTGGCTCCCTCTAACCCAGCCCATCCAGGCCACCCTCCTGTCCCAGTGCCCCAGCAGCCGCAGACTGGGAGGACTGGGAAGCTGCTGGAGGCCATGGCTGGCTGCCACGGGACCTGTGCCTTTGCCGGCAGATGGCCCTGTGACACCGTGACAAAGCAGCCTCAGGGTCCCCTTCATGCCAGCTCCAGCATGGGGAGAGGACCCACTTGGCCTCTGTCCCCCACCCACAGCCCCCCATTGGGCACCCTACGGCATAGGACCCCATCCAGCCCTGGGCAGGAGCTGTGCCACCATCACCCTCCCTTGGGGACACCTCAGGACTGCCCCTGCCACATGGCCACACTCCTGGCCTTGCAGGGTCAAGTGTCCCAGGCTTTGGTGTCCTGCCAGCAGCACAGGGCTCTCCTTCCCACCACCTTTCCCACTGGGGAGGTGCTTGGCAGTGGCAGTCCCCCCAACACCGGTGATGGACACCCCTTGTGTGACACCAGGACCCCAAAGCCCTCGTGGCTCTCTGGTGCCATGCCCCTGCCTCAGTTTCCCCACCTGTGCAATGGGGAATGACTACTGCCTCCAGTGTGTCATGGAGGACACACAGGCAAGGCTCCCACAGCCCCCTGAGCTCTGGACTCCCCCATGGAATTGTTTAGGGTGCCAACATGGGGACCCCCATCCCACCTACCCATCCTCCATGGTCCAGCTCAGCCCCCACATCCCCAAACCTGCCTGGGCACCCACCAGCACCCCCACCACCAGCCAGAGGATGATGAGCAGCACAAGGAGAGGACAAAGAAGAGGGGGAAGAGCTGGCAGCCCCCAGCCCTTAGGAGAGCAGCACTTCCAGGGCCAGGGGCCAGGGTCTGGCCGTGCTCAGCCAGGCTTTGCCGCCAGAAGCTCCGAGCTCCCACGGAGCTACGCACGCTCTTGCACAACCTCTGCCAACAGCTCCTTTTATTTTTAGGCTCTTGCAACACGACTTCCCCCCAGCCCCTCCCCAAAACAGTGCCAAAGCACTGGATGGGTCACAGCATCTGAAATCCCTGCCCTGCTCCAGCCCTGGCAGCTCTCCGAGTAACCTCACGCAGCAACCATGCCTCAGTTTCCCATCAGTTACCTCCAGTGCTGTGGCACTGTGCTGCCAGCCAAGCCTTGCTGACCTCCAGTAGAACCTGAGAGCTCCATCCCACCAAACCCAGCACCCAGGGCTTCCTTATATCCCTGTGATGCTCCACAGCACAGTGATCCCACCTGGGCACAGAAGCTGAGGGAGAACACAGCTCAGTTTGGTGGCTGCAGCTGCTGGTGTGTGTCCGGAGGAGGTGCCATCCCTATCCCCAGCTGGTGTCACCCAGCCCATCTGAGCCACCAGGATGGGATCACCATCCCACAGTGTGGCAACTAGAGTGGGAAGTGCTGGGATAGCATCAGCAGCCAGGACCTTCAACAGGAGTTAAGGGAAGTTTGCTCCCTCAAAGCCACCAGTGAGCAGAGGCACAGAGAGCAGCTGCTCACCAGTGCTGGGCGAGGTGGCAGCTGTGCCACAATGCCCTGGTGTCAGCCAGCTGCTGGCACAGAGCTGCAGCCCAGCCACCCGTGGCATCCTCCACTGGGCTACCTCTTCCTTATGAGGAGAGAGCTGAGCCCAAACTCATGCCACAGAGAATCATAAAGGTTGGAAGAGTCCAACTGTTAACCTAACACTGCCAAGTCACCACGAAACCATGAGTTCCCCTTTGGATCAGCTCAGAGACATCCCACAGGGGATGTGTGTGGAGAGATAGTACTGTCCCTCTCCAGTCCTATCTGGAGTAGCAGATTCAAGTACTCCAGGCTGCACTAGCTCCCATGTTCCCTGCACTCCTTCCAAAGAGTGTCCTCTGGGACCTGCAGCACCAACTCCACCTGGCACCCAGCCCTGCTAGGGGTCAGGGACAGAAAACCACCCCAGAACTGTGCCCAAAAGCCAGTGCCAAGGTGAGGAGACTGCCCTGAGGACAGGCAGTGCCACAGGGACCGTGTCCCAGCAGCCAGGCCATGGCTGTCCTGCAGCTCAAGCTCTCCAGCTGCCAGGCTCAGGCAGGCTAGGGTGCTGAGGACTTTAATTGCTGGTGAGCCAAGCCACGCCAGGCCTGGGCTGTTTTCTAATCCCAGTGTAATTAATGACCTTATCTTTGGCCCAAGCCATTTAGATTAAGTGGCTGGTGTGATGGGCTCGGCTGCTCGGGCTGCACAGATGGAAGAGCTGCGTTTGTCTGGGGATTAGTGGGAGGGCAGATGGAGGCAAGTGCCATTCCCCATCCCCAAACCTCGCAGCACTGGCAGCAGCCTGAAACCTGAGACCACAACAACTTTCTCAGCCACTCCTGGCTGGGGCTAGAGAGCCATTTCACAGTGTTTGGTCCTTCTGCAGGAGCAAGAGGAGCTAAGTAACATCCCAGCACCAGGAACTGGTCTGAGCCTTGGGCAGGAGCTTGAGCCCAGTCCCTGCTGAGTTCTCTGGACAGCAGAGGTACAGCAGACAGCAGCTCCTTCCTTGGAGAGCAAAGCATTGCTGAGATGCAGGCCCTGGCTCTGGGAAATACAAAGCTGTGTCCTCACTCACTTTTACCTCTCTGCTGCTGGTAGGATCAGGGCATGCTTCCACCTTCCTTTACAGGGCCAGCCACAGCCTGAAGCAGCAAGTGTGGCAGATCCCTGTTCTCCTGGGACATCTGGGAGCTGCTACCCCCCAAACCAAGGCAGTGAGTGGCCCGGAGCGGGGGGAAGGCTTAGGGAGACCTTGCCCAAGAGTGGCTGCAGCACAAACTGTTGTCAGCAGGCAGAGGAACAGCTCCTGTGCTAGAGGAACAACCTTTATCTGTGGGGATAACAAAGTTCATATTAAACCTATTAAGGATATGAAATCCACTGCTGACAGTATGGTCATCTGACTGCACTCAGGAGCCATAATCCCACCCCTCATTCCCAGAGGGGGATGATCCCAGCCTGGCCTGGCCTGGGGAGATGACTCAACATGGCCACACTCAGTACATCAGCAGAGAAGGAGGCTTTACCCCTGGCCTTACCTGCACCTCATCCAGCCAGCTTAGCAGCACACAGCTCCATGGGCCCAGCCTGTATCCAGAGCCAGAGTGCATGGCAAACAAGTCTGGGCTGGAGAAGAGCTTCAGCTGCTGCTGCAGACAGATCCAGCAACACACAGTGCTCAGCATCTCCAAGCTGATGCCCAAAAGCCAATCCAAATTCCAGCTCTTCCTTGCATGTTCCTTTCAGCCTGAGCTCCCAAGCCACCCCACACCCCTATCAACTGGTCCAAGGCAGCATTACAGACATCAGGCAGTGCTGAGGAACACAAACTGGAGGTTTAATCTCATCCTCCCTAGAGCCTGTGCTGGCACATCCACCCACACAGCCCTTCCCCTCAGAGCCTGAGCCCCTAGAGATCACTCTTGCCACACATTGTACAGCAAGCTGCTGAAGGGACAAATTGTGTTCTACCATCCCCAACCTCTCCCAGTAGGAACTGTCTGGATTGCATTGGCCAGGAGAATCCCCAAAGGCCTGGAAAAGGCTCTCCTGGGTCCTCCCCATCAGGAAGCATGGAATAATGCTGTGGAGACCAAGTGCCTGGCAGATGCAGCACAAGGAATTTGCTGCTCAGCAACTCAGGATTCAAGTGTGGGGCTGGTTCCCAGTGCCAAACCACAGGGTAAAGTTCCAGGAATTCAGCTCTAACTAGGAGAGGCTCATCTGTTGCAAACTTGATGAGATCATTTGCAAGTTCCTGTTTAACAGGTGTCAGCTCCTTCTGCACCTGCTCTGTGCACAGGGATCAGCCTGCCTCCACCAAGCTGGGAACATCTGCTCAGCTCCTGCAGAAGCTGCAGAAAAAGGTGATTTAAAGAAGGAAGCAGGCCTGGATATCTTGCTCTGTGCCTAGAGCCAGGTGGAAAGAGAGAACAAGAAGACTGCACTTGTTAATAGGGAGGAGAAGCCACAATGATCTTGCAACTTTATTTCCATATAAAAGGAAAACAAAACACCCTCCTCTCCATAATAAAGGCAGCAGGAGCTCACTCAGCTCCAGAGCTGCACCTCTGGCCAAGCTGGAGGAGCACAGGCTATTTCTGTCTCTGAGAATGACACACATGTTCACATGCCAGCAGGACTGGCTCAGCCCTTCCAAGGAAAATGCTGAGTCTTTGGCAGGAATGAAGGCTTAGCATGGGAAGGATGCTCCCAGCAGCCTGGCCCTGGGGCCCCAAGCCCTTTCCAGGCAGGGCTGGAGCAGCATGGGAAGCCAGCACGATGAGGCCACATGAAGAGGCTCTGAGGCAGCCCAGGGGCTTTGGCCACTGCTTACACTCCTGCCTCATCTCCCCCAAAAAATGACTCAGCTCATTGAGTTCCAGGCCAGCCAGGACTCAGTCTCTTCTGGAAGTGTGGCTGCTCCTCAGCAGCTGCTTTGCAAGCTGCTGGCCTGGCCTGAGCTCTGCACAGCTCCAGCATTCCCCTGGGTCTCCGTGGCACAGCTGCTGGCCTCCAGCTTCCTTCTCTTCTTCAGATGGTAGAGGTGAGACTTGGATCTTATGTGAGCTGCAGGAAGAGGCAAAGAGAGCATAGAATTGTGGACAACCTGGAGAAGGAAACACCTGACCCAGCCTCCTTGGGCAGTGCCTCCTTTGCCATCCTCCTGCACAATTCATTCCCACAGCACACTGAAC
Source organism: Bucco capensis (assembly GCA_013396975.1). Lineage (NCBI taxonomy): Eukaryota > Metazoa > Chordata > Aves > Piciformes > Bucconidae > Bucco > Bucco capensis. The sequence goes on from VWZO01006521.1 coordinate 297,463, forward strand.
TCCCAAGCCCTGCCCTGGCCATTTCTCAGGACACTTCTAGGCCAAACTAGAAGCTCAGAGGGGGACAAGACTTCTAAGCTTTCTCCTAACCACCAGAAGGACTGGGAGATGGAAAAAAATCCCAGTTCTGGACATGCAGATGACTGCAGAGTGTGTCAGGACTCAGCTCTCTCAGCAAGTTTGCTCCCAACCAAGCCACAGTGGTGGGAGGACAGGAGACAGGGAAGTGTTCCCACAGAGGCAGCACACTGCAGGATGCTGGTGAGGTTGTGCAACTCTTCACCAGCCCATGGGAGCCCTGCCAGGATCATTTGTAAGCCTAGATGCTTACACCACAGCACTGGGGATATCCTGTACATCTCCAGAGCAGCTAGGGACAGAGCCTGGAGCCTAGTTGTGCTTTTGTAGAACTCCAGGGCAAGGCCTTGAGCTATGAGAGCACTTCAGCAGCACTCAGGACAGGAGCAGAGGTGTCATTGCAAGGATGCAACTTGTACTGCCACAGCAGGGCAGCAGGAGCTGAGTTTCTGTTGGAAATCACCTAGTGAAAGGCAGCAAAAGCTCCTGTTCTCAGTGCTATTATCTAAGTAGAAGGTGCTTTGTCTAACCAGACCAAGGTAGCATCTTAGCAGAGTGGTTTTGCTCTTTCCAAGAGATGAGAGCAGCAATTAAAGCAGCAAACTTTTCAAGCAGGGCTTTAATTAACCAAGGGGATGTGCTCACTGAATCAAGGCCCTGAGGTGTTTTCCAGGCATCCTTTTCTGCCAAAGGATGAAATGACATGCAAAGCTGCTCCTTTATCACAATGCTCTTAGGCTCACCTCTAACAATTTGTCCCAAACAAGAGCAAAGCTTTCAGTGGCTGGGAGAGGAGTTAATTGCTGCTAGGGTCAGGGGAGGTGTCTGCTTTGAAATCCATCCCAATTGCACACCTAGCTCAAATGTTCACCTCTCCCAAAGCCAGTGGGGTAACTGGGAAGCAGTTGCCAGAACTATCTGTAACTTGACTTAAGAAAACAGAGCAGATTGCAGATTGCCTCAGCTCCCACTCCTGTTTTCACTTCCCTTTGAGCTTCCACATTTTGCAGTTACAAGTCACACCACCCAAGTTTGGGAGCATTTGGGTTTTTTTCTCCCACCATCTAGGGGATTGGAGCCAAATTCAGCTGGATGCAGAGAACAACAGCTGGTCTTGGTGGAGAAAGGGATTGCCATCATCCATCAGAATCTGGGATGACATCCCTAGAGGACATGAAGCTGTAGAGTTTGGGAGGGATCTTGAGGAGTTTGCTGGAGCTGGAAGGATGGCATGGATTCTAAAAGCTTTCAGAGTAGGTCAAGCTCCTTCAAAGCACCTCCAGCCTGAGGCTGGCTACAAGAACAATGACACTTCCAAGCTGATCTCACTCCAATGAGCTTCCTATCCTGAGCCAACTTCCAGCAGTTCCCTGGCTCTGTAGGAATAAGCAAGTTGTTCCAATCCTACCACCAACACCCTGGGAAATTTCTTGCTCTCTGCATCCTGCATTTGGGCAGCACATGGAGATTTAGCAGTTTCATTCCTGCAGTCAGTTCTCTCTCCACTACTTTGTGTTTCTGGTTCTCACAGCAGGAGCCTCAGAGCACTGATAAATTCACTCAGTTAATCTGATTCCAGCTGAGCTCTTTTCAAGGAAGTCTATTGAAAATAGAAAATCCCTTTCTATTGCCACTACAGTTAGCAATACCTTTTGTGAATAAAAATACCCTACAGAAATAGGAGATATTTGGGGTAAAAAATCAGCTCTTGACAACTTGAGGAAAACTTTCATTTGACACAACAAAGTTTTGGAAGAAACACATTTGTTCTGTGCTTTTCTGGCCAAGTCTCTGAAGTGCTGAAAAGGACAAGCAGCCCTGACCAAACACACACACAGCTCTGAGGCTTGATGTGACATAGAGATCCTCAGATCTGCTGTGTTCTGGGCAAGGAGGGAGGGGGGAAAGCCTGACAGATGGCTGCTGTGGCACAGCTCCTACACCCCCTCTGGGCTTGCAAATGGCTGCTTTCAGAGATGGGCTGTAAACAATCCTTGAAAGCCCAAGATCATGTGCCAGGGGTCAGCCAGCCAAGCAGACACAGCTAAGGAAGCTGCTCAGCTCAGGAGAACTGCCTCACTCCATCCCTCTGCATAAGCACTGGGCTCCCTCCTGCCCTGGGTCAGAGCTTACCTGCCCACTCCCTGTCCCCAATGATGACTCTGCTGCAGAGCTCACAGAGGTGATGACTCCGTTTGTTCTCCTTCACATCCCACTCCATCTTCAGAGGTTCTGCTGGGGGCTCACGGCCCTGCAGGGGAAAGAAAGTCACACAATCCCAGAATGTTAGGGGTTGGAAGGGACCTAGAAAGATCATCTAGTGCAATCCCCCTGCCAGAGCAGCATCACCTAGACCAGCTCACACAGCAATGTGTCCAGGCAGCTCTGCAATGGCTCCAGACAAGGAGACTCCACAGGCTCCTGGGCAGCCTGGGCCAGTGCTCTGGCACCTGAACTGCAAACAAGTTCCTCCTCAGCTTAATACTAAACCTCCTGTGCTCCAACTTGCTCCCATTCCCTCTTGTCCTACCATTGGATGCCATGGAGCAGAGCCTGGCTCTCTCCTCCTCACACTCACCCTTCCCATCTTTCTAAGCATTGCTGAGGTCTCCTCTCAGTCTCCTCTTGTCCAGGCTGAAGAGACCCAGCTCTCTCAGCCTGTCCTCCTAGGGCACATGCTCCACTCCTTTCATGCTCTTGCTGGCCCTGTGCTGGACTCTCTCCAGCAGCTCCCTATCCTTCTGGAGCTGAGGGGCCCACAACTGGACACAGGATTCCAGGGGAGGCCTCCCCAGGGCACAGGAGAGGGGAGAAGAACCTCTCTGGCTCTGCTGGCCACGCTCCTCTTCATGCATCCTAGGATGCCATTGGCCTCTTGGCCACAAGGGCACATTGCTGCCTCATGGGCATCCTCCTAGCCACCAGCACTCCTAGAGCTTTTTTCCCAGGGCTCTTCTCCAACAGATCAGTTCCTAAGTTAAGTCAGTTCTTAAGTCTCTAAGTGGTTTCTCTGCTGACAAAGTATGCTTGGCTGTGCTCCCTTTGGGATGTTAACTTGCCAAATGCAGACACTAAGGCTAGCAGGAGAGATGCTGCACTTTTACCATGCAAGTCAAGTGAACTTCTGGCTATTAGGAAGAAATTTTCAGCTTAGACAACAATCCTCTAGCACTGTGAGGAAAATCCAAGGCTGGACAAGCAAGCAGACAGCTCTGCTCATAGGAAAGACTAAATTCCAGGTTAGGAGGCCTGGAGACTACCAAGAAATTGGCTTCTCTATCCTGGCTCCCATGTTAACTCCAGTTAGCCAGTACCTGGATGAAGCTCTCCACAATCTCCAGAGCTGGTTTGAGCACATCCTCCTCCCACTGGGAGTGATCAGACACCTTCAAGCCATACACTGGGGGCACGTTGGACCCAGGCCCTATGGAGACACAGAAAGGCACCAAGCATGTCACCACCAGAATGTCCCCAGCATCACATCCCAGCACCCTTGAGGACAAGCTGTGAGCAGGAGAGATCTGTGGGAGATGTTCTATCCCTGGAACCATTCCAGGTCAGCTTGTTTGGGAGCTGTGAGCAACCTCATCAAGGTGAAGATGTCCCTGGATGGACTTAATAACCTTTAGAGGTCCTTTCCTAGCCAAACCACTCTATGATTGCAAGGCAGCCTCCTCCAGCCTGGCTGCCAGGAGACAGCTGCAATCAGAGAGTGTCCATTCCCTCCTGCTCCATGGCTCACCTGCCACAGCCATGGGACACATGGTCCTGCTTGGACAAAGCCATCAAAGGCTGCTGCATGCCATTCTCTGGCAGGTGCTGCTTCTTTTGAGTGCTTGTAACCCCAAACAAGCTCCCAACAGGGCTGCTCTGAAGCACATCTGCCACCAGAAAGGTGAGACCCAGCCACCAAGCACATGGCTTCAGGAAAGCTCTTGCACCTCGTTCAGAGCTCATCTTTGGAGTTCACTTTCTCTCTGCCCTTTGTTTTGTTGTTATTATGATTGTTGCTTTGCCCCTAACCAAGCACCTTTCAACAAGTGCCCGGCTCCCAGCTGCTGCTCCTGGCCCTGCTCCAAGGCTGGGGCTGGGATGGGGAAGTCCTGCTGGCTCCATGCCACCATGGGGAGCATAGCCCAGGCTAAGAGCAGCCAACAGGCTCCTGCTCCTAAGCTGGAAGGCAGCTGTCAAGTGGGCTTTTTGCCCTGCACACACAGAGCATGTGTGTGGGGAGAGGGATTGGGCTGGGCACCCCCTCCTCCAGCCCCTTGGCAGCTGGGGAAGGACAGGCTCTAGGGATGCTGGAGAGGCTGCACCTCCAATTCTGGGCACAGTTTGGGGCACCTCACTTCAAGAGAGACATTGAGGTGCTGGAGTGTGGCCAGAGAAGGGCAAGGGAGCTGGGGAAGGATCTAGAGCACAGTACAGACTGGGAACTGATCTGTTGGAGAACAGCCCTGGGGAAAAAGCTCTAGGAGTGCTGGTGGCTAGGAGGATGCCCATGAGGCAGCAATGTGCCCTTGTGGCCAAGAGGCCAATGGCATCCTAGGATGCATTAAGAGGAGCGTGGCCAGCAGAGCCAGAGAGGTTCTTCTCCCCTCTCCTGTGCCCTGGGGAGGCCTCCCCTGGAATGCTGTGTCCAGTTGTGGGCCCCTCAGCTCCAGAAGGATAGGGAGCTGCTGGAGAGAGTCCAGCACAGGGCCAGCAAGATCCTGAAAGGAGTGGAGCATGTGCCCTAGGAGGACAGGCTGAGAGAGCTGGGTCTCTTCAGCCTGGACAAGAGGAGACTGAGAGGAGACCTCAGCAATGCTTAGAAATATGTGAAGGGTGAGTGTGAGGAGGAGAGAGCCAGGCTCTGCTCAATGGCATCCAATGGTAGGACAAGAGGGAATGGGAGCAAGTTGGAGCACAGGAGGTTTAGTATTAACACGAGGAGGAACTTGTTTGCAGTTCAGGTGCCAGAGCACTGGCCCAGGCTGCCCAGGAGCCTGTGGAGTCTCCTTGTCTGGAGCCATTGCAGAGCTGCCTGGACACATTGCTGTGTGAGCTGGTCTAGGTGATCCTGCTCTGGCAGGGGGGTGGCACTAGATGATCTTTCTAGGGCCCTTCCAACCCCTGACATTCTGGGATTGTGTGAAGGGGGCTGAGAGCTGTGGGAGCAAGGCTCAGCAGGCAGGGCAGGAGGAGAGGACTCACGGCTCAGGAAGCGGTTCCGCACCCATTTGTTCTGCCTGCGCGCGTATCTCTTGGTCACTTGTTTCAGGGCCTGGATCCCTTGGAAATAGCAGAGGGAGGGGAAAAAGAGAAGCTTTATTTGGATGTTAGCATGTAGGACAAGCTGTTCAGGGGCTGTACTGTTCTCACAATGCCTAAGTGAGTATCTGTCTGCACAAATGGAGCTCAGGACTCCTTGTCCTAGCCAGGTTGGGCCCAGAGGATAGTTTACCACTCTACAACCTTTCAATAGTTATCATTTCCCTCTGCACTCATCTCCTGAGCAGACACAACAAGCCTCTTCTGCACCAGGCTTGTTTTCAAGCCTTTTATCCTTTCTGTGGTTTCCTCTGCTTTCATCTCTACTTCACACTGAACCCTCCTTGACACAGACTGACTCCACCAGGGACCTTCCTTCACCGCGCTGAGGAGCAGAGCAGCTCTCTAACAACAGCACTTCACATGCCATCAAAAAGCACATCACTGTTGACTCAGGCTGTGATCCACTAGATTCCCAGATCCCTTCTGGCCATCCTTCTGCTGAAGTTGTGCTTTATTCCTTCTTTCTAGCCCTGTTCTCCAGAGCACTCCCACCCCAGCTGCGATCTCATCACCTAGGTCACTGGTGGATCAGCTCCAGATCCTAAATCATGCTGTGCCCAGCACATCCTGCAAAGAGGCCTGGAGGAAGGGAGGAATTGCTCTGGGTGTGCTCAGAGATTCCTTCCAAGCACTGAAAGAAGTCCCTGTCCCCCTGGGCTAGTAGAAGTGGAAAATGCACAGAGAAAGATGCATCTCAACCCCAGCAAGACCTGCTCCAAGGTTGGAGCTTGGTTCAGCCCTTCATGCAGTGTCACTTGGAGCTGCATGGGGCTGAGGGATGTAGGCCACACAGGGTGTTCCTCTCACCTTTTTGCAGCAGCAGGGCACTGGTCTCAGGTGAGCAGTTGCCCTCAGTGACAAGGTACTCATGGAACTCCTTGAAACCAATGGACTGGAAGATGCCATGCTGGTAATCCTGCCTGGAGAACAGGACAAGAGGCAGAGGTCAAGGCCATCTTCTTCAGAACAGTGGACGACCTTAACCCTTCCCAGAACAGCTGAGGTCTCTTCCTCTCACCCTGCAGGGACCTCCACAGTTGACACAAGCCCATGGCCTCAGGGGACAAGCCAAGTCAGGCAGACACAGGAACAGGTGCCTTCAGTGCCACCCCATGTCAACTTTGCTGTCTGACCACTCAGGCAGCACCAAGTGATTTTTACTGAGGGGAAATGTCACTGCTTGGTAGGTATAGTCCAGGCAAAGTCAATTCAATGCTGAGACCCACAAGGGACTCTGCTGTTCAACCAACCCTGGGCCTAAGAGTTCTGGCAGAGAAGGCCAGGAGTGCTGAAGGATCTGGCTGGTTCAGCCCTCTCTGCTGCTGGTGCCTCCATCCCATCTGCTGGCCCTGCCCTAGGAGCAGGTGCTGCCAGGAGAGGACTAGGAGCAGCCATCCAGCAGAGCTGCTGCAGGAGGAGTTGGTCTAGGCCTTGTGTGGCTCCAGCAGGTGGAACTGGGAGCAGAAAGGGAGCTGCTTTCTCCCCTCACCCACCTGTTCTCAGCCACCTTCTCTTGGTTGTAGCGGCGGTGGAAGTCGCGCAGCTCCTCCAGCAGTCCTGCAGCCAGCATGTCATCCACCCGCTGCTCCAGCCGCTGGTCCAGAGCTGCCAGGACAGCAGGACATGCTTAGCCTCTCCAAGCTGTGCCCTCAGCACATCCAGACAACTTGCCAGGACTTGCTTGGGCACTGCCAGCCTCCCAATCCACCTGAGGAAGGCAGAGCCTGGCAGGCAAGGGGAGGGAGTCTTTTGTCACACCCACTGATGCCAAAGGAATTGCTGCCTTGTTCTGGGAGGAGGCTAGGGCAGGAGTTGGGAGTCAATCCTAACCCTGCTTCACTGTGCTTTGCCAGCCAGGAGCCCACTCTCACCTGCCTGGTCTGCGTGGAGCCACAAGATGCAGGAATGTGGGTATTTCAGGGGCCCACCTAAGGGTCCCCCACCTTCCTCCTCCTGCTGCTGGAGTAAGATTTCACTATGAGGGATCCCAGTCTCTTCAAACACTTGGAGACTCCTGTAAGCAGAGACAGACAGAGCTCAGAGGCTGGGTGAGGAAGAGCTTCTCCATTTCCCCAGCAACCCTGAGGGCTCTGGTAAAGGGAACCGCAGACACTTAGTGTGATCCAGCCCTCTCATGTTGAGGGGGAAGGGAGGGCAGGTTTCAGCCCCTCTCCCGTGCCAGCATCCTGAGCACACCCAGCTCCTGGGGGTGCAATGCAGTGCAGAGCACAGCAATGGCACCCAAAGAGCCCAGAGCACAGCCACCCACTCCTGCCTGGCGCTGGGACAAGTCCTGCAGGGGACAAGGTTCTGGCTCCAGTCCTGTCCTTCCCAGAGAGGCAGAGCTGCAGGGAAGGGGCCAGCAGTGCCGATGCTGCAAAGCATTTACCACCAGCCCAGCCCAGCCCAGCCAGGGAGGTGGAGGAAGCTACTGCTGGTGCCCAACCCTCTGTCCCCTGCACCGTGCGAATGGGGTGGGTGGTGTTCTGCTCCCCCCAGGCCAGGGCTCGGCTGGGATGGGCCAGGCAAAGCAGCAAGCCTGGTCTTGCTACTGTGCTGTTCCCACAGAGCTCAGCTATGTTACTCAGCCAGCACAGCAGCTTGCTCTTTAAATAGCTCCAGATAAACCCTGCTGCTGGGGCATGGCAGTAGGAGCAGCCCCAGAGTACAGAAGCCAGGAGCACCGTGCTCTCCTGGACTCCAAAAACAGTTCAAGGTGGGGGCTATGTGGCTAAAAGTCTCAGATCCCTGAGAGCTTCCCAACAGCAGCACTCCAAGATCCTCATGCACCTTGCTAAGAGACTAGGAGAACTCTCCAGGGATGGGAGAGTCCATCCAGCTGTGTTTCCAGGCAGATGATTCCCTTGGGAAGGGGTGCTGGGCCCTGGCACCTCCTGCCCTCAGCAGCCCAAGCTCACCTGGCCACTTTGCGCTTGTCGTGGGGATGCAGCTTGGCTGCCATCTCTGGGTCCACCTGGCTCAGGCGCCGATGGAGCTCAACACCATCCAGCTGCTCCAGCTCCACCTTCCTGTCACTCACTGGCCCAGGGGATGTGCTGCTCTTCTCCTGTGGGGAACAAGGCAGCCCTGAGTCAAGCCACTCATCCCTGCCCAAGACCAGTGCAAGCAAAATCCTCTAGACCCACAAGGTCTAGAACCAAAAGGTTCTCCTTGCCCCACTCGAGCAGGGGGAGTATCATGCTCAGGGGCAGGAATCCTGTCCTAAACATGGGGCTCACCCTTTCCAAGAGTGATATGAAGCCCCCCAACAGTACCTTGGTGTTGATAAGGACCTTCCAGAGCAAGGACTCGATGTAGTAGTTGGTTCCTCCTACAACAATCGGGATCTTGTCTCGGGCAAAGATATCTTCAATGTGCCAGAGTCAGGGAGCCTAAGCAGAGCTGCACAGCTGGGAGGAAAGGCTGTGGGGAACAGCAGCCTGGAGCCCAGACTCTGTTCTCCCAGCCCCATGGAGCTGGGGAGGCTGCAGGATAGGGTTATAGGAGTCCCTCATCTCTCACTATCCTCTGCTACTTGTGCCAGGTACCACCAAACTTCATCCTGGGACACCCTGGGACTGCCAGGGAGGGCAACACCCAGCTCAGCACTGTTGCAGTGCAGCAGAGATCTCCCCCACAGCCCCAAGCACAGGCTGCCCTGAGCATTAGCTGGGTAAAAGAGGCTCCAAGCTCGCCAGCAGCATCCTCTGAAAACAGGAGTTAGTTGCAATGTGGAGAGCCCAAGGCTGATGCAAACACTGATCCCTCTTGAAGGCTGCGGAGAGGGGGGGAGGTCCAGATCAGCTCAGCCAGGCAGGCTGCAGCATGAAAGGATATCAGAGCCACAGCTTTGTCTCTGAAATCCACCACTGTGTAGTTAGAGACAAGAGGATCCACAAAGCTGATCATGTGGTGTCTGCATAGACTCTGTTCCTGAGGAGAAACCTTGTTTGTGATGATGTCCAAGCCCTTGTATACCTAGGGAAGAGAAAAGTCCATCTTTCACCTCTGGGTCTTACCAAACTCCACTGATTGCTGTTCCTTCCCCCCAGCACAGCTGCTGCCTGCCCCTGCCACCCCTCAGAGCCCCTCAGCAGCCTCTGGAGAAGCAGCACATGCCTTGTTCAGGCGAGGCAGCAGGACTCTTGCCAATGCCTGCTCTTGCCAGGGCCAAACTGCCTCTTCTCTGGTGTTTGTTCCTGCCCGTGGGAGATGAACTGTAAGTCCAACGCTCACCATTGTTTTCCTGCTCTGAGAGAACCCTGGGGTCTGGGATGGGAAGGCTGATGGAGCCATCAGAGAGGGATGTCACAGCCTGGTCAGCATAACCAGCCAAGCCTAGCTCCAAAGCACACAGCTCTGATACAACAAGGGTAGCTGAAAGCTCAGCTGAACCTCTCTCTCCAAACCCCTCTCTCCAGCACAGCAGCAAGTCTCATTCAGGGACAAGGATCACTGCTTCCTGTAGCACACAAAGATCTCTCTGGATGCAATATGCAACTTCACAGAGCCTCCTAAACAGACACAAACTGTCTCAGCTCGTGCATACCTTAAAAGCCTGGTGTTAACATCTGCTGCCTGCTCTCTCTGAGCCAGGCAGGTACAGAGAGGAACAAAAGACATTGGTGCAGGTCAGTGACTCCAGGGGAAAAGAGGCACTGTCCTGTACCAAAGTACAGGAGACATTGGGGAGTGCAACCAGCAGCATCTCACTGCTTTAAAGTGCACCTTCAATCAGCTAGCTAGCTAAAAGCAGAGCAGAAAGAAAAGCCACCCAAACCTACCCCTCAGGAGCATTCTTGGTTAAAAGCCAAGGCAACCTGCAATCCCAGCAGCATGCACCCAGCCACAGTCCAAATCCACCCTCCAGGCTGCATAAAGTAACAGCCACAGCCCACAGATTCAAGCACTGCAAAGTACGGGAGCTGCCTCAGCTCAGCATCCCATCCCTATGGCTCAGCCAGGCTCTGGGAGCAAAGCTCTCACAGATGAGAACATCTTTCGCCCAGAAGAAGAGAGAATGGCTCCTTGCTCTGCTCCCCACAGCATGCAAACACAGCCCTCCTCAGCAAGAGATGCCCCTGTGCCCTGGCAGTGCCCTGGGTGCTGCAAGACTCAGCAGAGCTGCAGACAAACTGAGAGCAGAGCAGGGACCTGCACCCCAAGTGCTGGCAGCAGGCACATGGTCACAGTAGAGCACATAAAGCCTTTCTGTCCAGCCCAGCTCTGCATCATCCCTGGCGAGTCTGTTCCAGTGCTCCATCACCCTCTGGGTGAAGAACCTTTTCCTAACATCCAACCTAACACAGCTTCATGCTGTTCCATCAGGTCCTGTCACTGGTCACCAGAGAGATGAGCTCAGCTCCTATCCCTCTGCTTCCCCGTGCGATGAAGCTGTAGACAGACTGGAAATGGCTGTACTCCCTTCCTCCTCCATAACCCAGAAACCTCTCCAGCCAGAGGGCCAGACTTCCCGAAACAAATTTCCCTCTAATCCCCTCTGAGAAGCTGCCAAGCCTCCGGCTGCAGCTCAGCCTCCACCCACTGCCTCCCCTGGTCCCAGACAGAAGGACAAGGTGACACAGGGGTGACCCACGGGCAGAAGGGACGATCAGAGGTTAGTGGAGCAGGGAAGCCCGATCCCTGCCTGGAGCAGTCATGCGAGCTGCTGGAGCAGCTGAACCGGCTGCAGCCTGGCAGACACTCCCTGTCTTGCTTAACTCCTGCACTTGCTGCTTGGAGGGTGAGGGCCAGCTCCTGCTCCAGTCCCTCGGTGGAGAAAGGATCGCCTGGGGGTAGGAAGCGAGGGGGGAGCGAGAGGGCAACCAAATGCTCTTCCTTTCTGCCCTGCAGAAACCCAGCTGGCCCCAGGGGATGGCGAGCAGACAGGAGGAGAGGCTCAAGAGGCAGCTCTCTGCCAACATGCCCCGTGGCTGGCTGCAGCCTATTGATCCCTTTCCATTAGCCAGCACCATTCAATGCAGGTCTCCAGTCGGCACTGAAAGCCTTTGAATTCGTTGAGCTTTGGCTCAGTGCCTTCTCTCTCCTGGCAAGGGCCAATCCAGCCCTCCAGCTCCTCCGACTCCCACTCGTCTGCCTGAAATCCTAGTCAATACAGAAGGCTGACAAGGAGCTTCAGAGGCAGCCCCCAGTGCCCTGTACAGGCAGAGCCAGGATTTACAGTTCAGCCTCCAATCCCCCAAGGTTCTCCTGGAGATTAAACACCCAGAGCCTCCCCAAATATCCAGCAACAAGAGAAGGAATGCGGTGTCAGTGTGTGGGCTGGGAGGAAACAAAGGCAGCCTTTTACACACACCCAGCAAAGCCCAGAGAAGGTTTTCCACCAGCTGGTTGCCGGCAGGGTCTCGCTCCCGAGACGTCCTCGCGACACTCAGTTCTATTTTCAGCAAGTGGCTCAGATAAGCCTTTGTTGCTTTCTAAGGCCTCAAAACAGATTAGTGGCAGCCTGGAGCAGCAGGCCTCAGACACCCAATACAAGCCAGAGACTAAAGATGCTTAGCCTTGACAACGTCCTCCCACCTCTGCCACTGAAACCCCCGAGGAGCAGGTCAGCCCCGCAGCTCCCAGCGCTAGGCTGGAAGGTTAGCACCATCTCTCCTTGTAAAGGGTGGGGAAACTGAGGCAGGAGACACTAACAACAGAGATCCTCAGGAAATGGTGTCTAAGAGGATGTTCAGCTCACAGCCCAGGAAGGGTAGGCTCTCCCAAAACTCTTGTTCTGTCATCAGTTTCGCATACAGTCCCAAACTCTGTCCCTTTGTCATCCAAAAGGGAAAGGCACTGTCCTTGCCCTGAGTATCAAAGGAGACATGATGGCTGTGCAGCACAGGGACCCCAGACACATCCAAGCCACCTAAGGAGAGGAGAACTGTGAAGATTTCACAGGAGCCAAGGAGAGAAGGACCCAAACCAAACTAGGGAGCACAATTCATCTGATCCCTGACACAAGGATGTCAGCCAAGGCTCCAAAGATTTCCTGCCTTTGACACACTAAATGGCAAATGCACCCAGAGAAGGCTTGCATCACTCCTCTCCCAAGGATGACACCCAGAAGGGACACTGCCATCAGGACTGGATAGGGCCTTCCAGCAAGCTGGCACCAGGGTTGCTGCATGCTCACTGCTCAGCCAGGAATGAAGAAAGGGGACTAGCTTCACTGTTTGGTTGTCCCAGGAAACAGCTTACTGCTAAAGGAAACTCACTGAGATGACAAACGGCAACAGAAAGGACAAAAAGAAAGATTACAAGGCCATCAGATTAAGCAGAGCTCCTGAGCTGCACGCAGGCAGCAGCTAAGTCTCTCATTTAACCACAGTGACTCAGAGCCATGACAAAAAACGTCCTGGAGATAGAGGGGTGCCTGTGTGCAGGAACAGGTGGGCTCAGGGCTCCCCAGCCCCTTCCTGAGCTCCAGCAGCTGCCCCAAAACACTGCCAGCATTTGTCAAGAGCTCCGTGGAGCCCACTAGGAGCACAGCAATGAATGGACAGAGGGAGCTGAGGGCGACAGTCGCTGGCAGCTGTCAGTCGAGAATGAGCAATGAGATTCTTAAGAGCCAGCAACTCTTCTGCAAGGACATAAAGCCTGAGGAGGAAAGACTGAGGGA
>VWZO01006524.1:0-12179 GCA_013396975.1 Bucco capensis
GCTGTGTTATACTTCCAGCAGACATCTGGATAGTTGAAATCCCCCACAAGAACAAGGTGATCTGTTTCACAAGACAAGGAAGACAACAACAGCTAGGTCAAACAGTTTTTTCTAATACAAAGTTCATTCTGCCATGCATCTCTTGCTTGCTATGTGCTCTTTGAGATGTACGCTTCTGCTTCCTGTTTAACTGTTCAAGAACCAAGGTTTATAAAATCATCTTGGTTAGAACCCAGTAAAAGGTGAAGATGCTGAATCAGTAACTAAGTCTTTTTTGTAAGCAAGTAGACCTACCAAGACAGAAATCATAGGAATAGTCATGCTTAGACACAAAGATGTCTCAATCCTGATCAGATATCAATGAAGCGATATGTGTTAATTAAAAAATTAGTAACATTGTAATGACATAGTTGCTGTGTGATCTCTATAATCTCCTTTCTAGCTTCCTCTCCTTCCTTTTCTCTTACCTGTCTCATCTTTTCTTTTTGCCTAGTTCTTCCCATGCCTTAATATCCAGTCTTGGCTATCTAGTACATAAATTAAATGTTTGTTGCTGGTGTTTACAATGTTTCATCTGCCTGGAATAACAACAAGGTTAATTATGAGTGATGAATCAGAGATCAGATGTTAGTCAGCAAATTCTCCTACTATTTGCAGAGCAATATTGGTCTAAAGTCTAACTTGCTCATTTCCTGCCTGGTGGTAATGAAGCATCTGAACCTTGGATGAACCTTAGGCTCAACTCCAAAGAGCCATTTGTAGAAGAACCATCTTCTCCTGTATATTAGAAATTGACAGGCTGGAATATGTTAAAAATAAATCTTTTGGAACCAAGTATTCTCCAATCATATTGAAAACATGCAATTTTCTCTGATATATTTCAGTGACAGGCAAAATAAATGTAATTTAAATACCATTTATAAAGCATGCCTGTTCTATAAAAACATGTTATTTGTTTACTTATTAGAAATTGACAGAAACCATGTCTCTAAACCACAGCTTGAGTAGTCAGTGTCATCTTTCCTTTTCTTGCAGAACATAAGGGTCACAAACACCTGTTTGATTGGCTGGGGCTGGGTAAGGCAAACCTATATGTTATGAATACAGCAATGAAAAATGCAAGAAATACCAAAACCTTTACTACAAAAGTCATAACTATATTATTGCAAGATGTCTCTTGCAAATAATAGTTATGGCTTTCATGCAACACTGCATAACTTCTCTTCTATGATATTATTTCAGAACATGTGTTTAGCAAGATACCGTAAAATACTGTTGGTAAAAAATTTTACTAGGGCTATATTGAATGAAATATTATTCCACATGTGTCTCAGATTTAGGCATTTATCTATATTTTCTTTGAAATGAAAACTAGAAATCTAAAAATATGATACAAATAGAGACATTTTCATTTAAAAATTTCAAACTGCCATAGAAAAGAGATTTTAGGGATTCTTGAAATTCTGCATTGTAGTACAGATTTAAAATAAATAAATAAACAAATGTCAAAGCTACCACAAAAGAAGCCCAATATATTTTTTCTGGAAACAAGTAAATTATTTCTTCCCCCAATACAGGCTGAATAGGATGATAAACTTTACTCCATATTTGCAAAGGTTTTTATTTCAGCTGTAATGTATGATGACATAATACATAGCTAAGAAAATTTCTCTGATCTACTGTAATTTCATTTTTCCTTATGGTCTACCTTTTCTTAACACATCAAAGGAATGTTCTGCTTTCTTGTGCAGCTTCTCTTTCATTTCTGTATACTTAACTGCAGATGATGTACAGTTATCCTTAGCTGGAAATACTTAAATTTATCATTTGAAGAAACAACAGTATCTTTCTTCACACACAGTTAATGTTGCTGGTTATGACAGAAGACCACAGACTATCTTCCTTACAGTCATCTATGACAAGATAAGACAGTTGGAGCAGTAACAGTAATTCAACACATTAAAGATTAATTTTAACCTAGGTGTTAAAGAAACTATTAAATATTTTTATGAGAGGCTATAAGCAAAGGCTATGATGTTTTGAAGTTCAAAGGAAGAACTGAAAACAGCTTTCTGGATAACTGAGCATAAGCAGTCCAAATCAAAATGGTATGCTAGGTGGGAAGATGGTCTGAGAATGAAGACAATGTTGCTGAACAGTAAGGAAAGTCTCAGGTGATAATAGCAGAGCTGAACTGGTTTTGCACATAAGGGTAAGAAGCCACGTATTTTTACAGATCATACAGTAGCTTAGAAACCACTCACTGTGTGGTCTTACCACTGCTATTTTAGGTAACTTATTTCATTTGAATTTCTTTCTCAAGTATTTGTTTAAAGAGAAATTAGCCATCTAAGGAGATTTGGAGTTATGAGATTGATACATTAAACTTCACAAGCTAGTAACGGCAGTTATCAATCTAAAATAAAACTAGTGAAGGCAAAGTGGCTATTGTGGATAAAATAGAGAAAAAAGCTTATAAAGAAATCAATTATTGTTTTACCTGGGTTTTTTAAATCAAATTTATGCATCGTGTTTCAATACAGAAACACACTGCAAGGAAATTGAGCCACCCTAAAGGTAAAATAGCTACAGTTGTAGCACAGTTAAAAAAGTTAGTTACAAAAAGTTTAATAAAGCCTCTCTTTGTATGCAACCTAAAAAACATACCTTCCTGGAAACAACCAAATACTTTATTCCTGGCTGTCATGTTATGCAGCACTATTGCTCCAGATCTCTTTTGCCAGTTTGACATAACAAACTATTTCTTCTTCTAGAGAAAGAGAAGAACAAGCATATGTATTTATCACATTTATGTCTCTCATGTGAAGGAAGAGAGTAGTGACCAAAGTCATCTTTGCTTAGTCTATTTCCTGGGTATTTTAAAAACCTATTTTAAAATTGCATTTAATCTTCATTCTTCTCCAGAAAAAACAAACAAAACCCCCCATCCTTATCTCCATCCAATTTAAATGCAGTATAGGAAAGAAACAACCTAGTAGTAGTAGTAGTGTTCAAGTTTCTTCAGCTGAAAATCCAAGGCATATTTTCCACAAACCATGAAAAGAGGTCAGTTAAAGAAGTACAAGGAGACGAATGCTGCATCTCTAGACAGCTGCATGAAACAAAATACAGATCAGCTTAAAAACAGCTGTGAACCAAGTATTCATATTTTCAGCTATATTTTGTAATATCAAGAGGAGCAGCTGCTACACCAGAACGTTGTACTGCCATCCAGAGGGGCGCTGACAGGCTGGAGAAATGTGATGACAGAAGCCTCATGAAGTTCTAAGAAGGGAAATATGAAATCCTGCACCAGTACTGCAGGCACAGATTGAAAATAGGACCTGAAGTTCTCTAAAGCAACTTTGCAAGAAAAGACCTAGGAGTCAGGTGGATGCCAAGGTGAGCATGAGGCACCTTAAGGTTAATAATATCCTGGGCTGCATTAGGAAGGGTATTTCTGAGAGGCTGAGGAAGGTGACACTTGCCCTCTCCTCAGGACTGGTGAGGCCACACCTGGAGTACTATATCCAGTTCTGTGTCACAGAATCATAGAACTGTCAGGATTGGAAGGGACCTTAAACACCACCTAGTTCCAATCCCCCACCATGGGCAGGGATACCTCACAACAGTTCACGTTGCTCAGAGGCCCATCTAGCCTGGCCTTGGAAACTTGAAGAGATGGGGCTTCTACCACCTCTTTGGGCAACCTGTTCCAGTGTCTCACCACACTCATGGTAAAGAAGTTCTCCTAACATCCAACCTAAACCTACCCTCCTCAAGCTTATGTCCATTCCCCCTTGTCCCATCACTGCCTGAGGTCCTAAAAAGTCGCTCCTCAGCCGTCTGGTAGTCCCCTTCAGATACTGGAATAGGCCATAAGAAGGTCTCCTGGGAGCTTTCTCTTCTCCAGACTGAATAATCCCAACTCTCTCAGTCTGTGCTCATACAAGAAGTGCTCCAGCCCTCTGATCATCCTTGTGACCCTTCTCTGCACACCTTCAAGCATATTTATATCCTTCCTGTACTGGGGGCTCCAGAACTGGACACAGTACTCCAGGTGCGGTCTCGCGAGATTGGAGTTGAGGGGACAATCTCCTCCCTCGACCTGCTGGCCAAGCTTCTGTTGATGCAGTCAAGGATATGGTTGACTTTCTGGGCTGCAAGTGCACACTGGAGGCTCTTGTTGAGCTTTTCATCCCCCACCACCCCCAAGTTCTTTTCCTCAGGGCTGCTCTCAAGCCAGTCACTGCCCAGCCTATATAGGTGCTTGGGATTGCGCCAACCCAGAAGGAGGACCTTGCACTTGGTCTCATAGAACTTCATGAGGCTGGCATGGGCCCACCCCTCCAGCCTGTCAAGTTCCCTCTGGATGGCATCCCTTCCCTTCAACGTATCAGCCGCACCACACAGTTTGGTGTCATCGGCGAACTTGCTGAGGGTGCACTCAATGCCACTCTCCATGTTGCTGACAAAGATGCTGAACAAGACTGGTCCCAGGACTGATCCTTGAGGGATTCCACTTGTCACTGGCCTCCACTTGGACAGGGACCCACTGACAGCCACTCTTTGGGTGCAGCCTTCAAGCCAGTTCTTTATCCACCAAGTGGTCCATCCATCGAACCTGTATTTCACCACCTTGGAGACCAAGATGTCATTTGGTCAGTGTCAAAGGCTTTGCTCAGGTCCAGGTAAATGATGTCAGTTGCTGCTACCTTGTCCACTGATGTTGTAACCTTTTCATTGAAGGCCACCAGGTTAGTTAGGCCTGATTTGCCCTTGGGGAAGCCATGTTGATTGTAACCGATCACCTCTTCATCATTCTTCTGCCTCAGCAGTGCCTCCAGGATGATCTGTTCCATGGTCTTGCCAGTCATGGAGGTGAGACTGACTAACCTTTAATTCCCTGGATCTTCCTTCTCCTCCTTTTTGAAAATGGGGGTTATGTTTCCCCTTTTCCAGTCAGTGGGGACTTACCAGACTGCCACAACTTTTGGAATATAATAGAGAGCTGTTCAGCAACCTCATCCACCAGTTCCCTCAGGGCCCTTGGGTGTATCTGGTCGGTTCCCATGGACTTGTATACTTTCAGGTTCTTCAGGTGGTCATGAACCTGATCTTCACTTACAATGGACAGATCTTTCTTCCAGCACCTGTCATTATCTTCTGTGATCTCAGGAGTGTGGTTGGAGCCTTTGCCAGTGAAGGCAAGTCCTGCATCACAAAAGGGAGATGGAGATACTTTAGCGAGTTCAGAGAAAAGATGTTCATTCTGAACATAAAATCATGGAACGATTTGCCTTGGAAAGGACCTTAAAGATCATCTACTTCCAGCCTCCTTGGGGGTAGATGTTGCGTTATCAGCATCTCATCACAGGATCTGGCAAGTCTGAGGCCTTCCCCACCCTGTAAAGCCATACAAAGCTATCCAATATCCTGTGAAGTAGAGGCTCCCATCCTTTAAGTTGCTTGCCATCTTCTTGGTGGCAGTCATTAAGGCAGCCCCAGAACCACTTGTGATGATGTTACCATGGAGCACTGACTCCTCTTTAGCAGCTGCAGGTTCTGTCCTGACACATTTTGCCCAAGGCTTCTGCAAGCAGATATACATGAAGTGCAGGTTTGAGCAGAACTGTGGGCTTAGATTTAAGAAATAGCTTTGCAAGGAGCAGCCAACTGAGTGCTGAGCTAAAGATGCTCCTTCTGTTGCTCTTCTCATCATTGTCTGGCTGCAGGATTCTGCATAGCATTTGTCCCAAATCCGTATGACTCACTGAAGGCTCCTAGCACGTTGCTCTTTTTTCCCTGAAAATCTCCTGAGGAAATCTCAAACTCATTGCATGTCTTTCTCTGCTGGACATGATGTCATTTGCTGAGGAAGCTCTGGAGGAGAGTGGTTGTGTTGTGACAGCCAGTGGGAGCCATCTGTAGCAGGCACGGCAGTTGGCGTCAGACCACAATCACCCATACCCCATCTGCCTGGAAGAAGTCAGTGACATAGACTGTGTGTCCTTATGCTTCTGCTTTGTTTGCAACATGAGCAGAGTGCCTACTCTGCAGGAGACCATTCTGTCATGTCCTGGGAGTGCTGCTAGTAGATGATAAGGGAGAGGACAGAGTTAGCTTTTCTGACTGCTGTCAGATGAACGTGGCTAGGAAGAGGTCCCAGATGCCTCCTGGTCAGATATGCCATGAACAATAGGATCCCAGCTGGACAGAGTAGTCCTGCAGGGAGCGACCAATCATTGAGGGGTGACAGAGCTCTGCAAGTGAGAGCCAGCTTTTGCACACACATCCTAAGCTTCTCCAGCTTCAAGTCAGACCTGTTTCTGGCCAAAGCTGAGCCAATCAGTGCTTCTTTGGTAAAATTTTTAAGAAGGGAGAAACCTGTTGGGTGGGTTCTTTTGTTCTGAGAATTCTTCTGTTTGGGAGAGGATTGGAATGTGTGAGAAAGAACCATCTGAACACCAGACACTGAGGCCAATGAGAAAGGGTGGGGGAGGTATGCCAGAGTCGCCATTCCCCTTCAGCCGATGGTGAGATGGGAGGTTGATCCCTTGCAGCCGTTAGAGGTCAGTGGTGGAAGGAGATCATATCTGCAGACTGTGGAGGATCGTTTGCTGAAGCAGGGAACTACTCCTGAGGAAGATCTTGACTCTGAGGGAAGCCCATGCTGGAGCAGTCTGTTGCTGGGAAGATTGAGACCCATAGAAGGGACCCATGTGGCTAGAAGTTCATGTCTCCTGTGGTAGGGACATCACATTATAGCAGGGGAAGACTGTGAAGAGGTTTCCCCTGGGGAAGAAATTGTTGTATTTTCTCCTACCCATCCCGTATATCCTACAGGAGGTGGGTAGGAGTGGATGAGCAGCTGTGTGCTGCTTTATTGCTGGCTGAGTTGGCTTAAACCACGACATCACTGAATGAGACAAGTGCACCTATCTATCTGTAATACTATCATTCCTCTACTGTTTTTCTTCTTTAAACATGAGATTCTATGTTCAGAAAATGAATGAGCTGAGATTTGCCTTAACTTCTGTTATTAGGTAACAGTGAAAGATAATGTTAACAGATAACAATGAAAGGTCTGCCTTTGGGTTTGTATGTGTATACACATATATGTATGCACATGTGATTTCTTACATAAAATGTTAAGATAATCAAATCGGTTATAAGAACAGTATAAGGTGCTTACATTTTAAAATATCTATCATGCCACATGGAGGCAAAGAGGCAATGTACTATTTATAAGATGTAATCCAAATAAGAGTTTTTCTAACTGGTGTGTTAGTCTGCCTTCTGCTATGAAAGGTTTTGATTGAGGTCATGAGTTTTTGCTTAACTGCTCACTTAAAAGTAAAAAAGTTTCCAAAGAGACGTTGGAGAGGAGTTCCACTGGTGTCAGTGAAGGATAAAGCTAGCTGTAAACCTGGTAACTACTTTCACATGACACTCTACAAATGTTTCAGAGCTTCTTTTTCTCTTTACCTTCCTTGAGAGAAATCATACTGAAATAGTGAACAGTCAGAGATAAATGTATTGGGCCAGGTTGATACGTCTTGCAATTCCAGAGTTTATGACTGCACTACATTCAGCGTGAGCTTGAATCCTGGAAGATTTGATGAAATGTTGATTGTTGATGAACCAATAAGAAAATGTATATTCTTTACATTAGCTGGAAGGTCTTTATTTTTATACAACATAATTGCAACTATGCTATCATGGCCTTGATCTCTGCTTGAGAATTTCCACCATTTTACAACTCAGAACACATAAATCAGCTTCATCTTAGATTAGCTGTTCTGCTTAATACCAACAGCATGTTTATTTACCCACAGCTTTTTAACCTTCACATGACAGATATAGCTTAAAAAAAGAACAAGCAGGAAACCTCACTGTTCACTTGAGAACTCAGAGAAAATACCAATCAGTACAAAGATGACCTAAGGTAATGACATATGGTTGCAAATGTCTCTCTGGATACAGATAAAGTAAGAATTTGAGTCATTTATCAGAATTGTGATTGCACTGACAGGTCAAATCGCAGAAATCTCCCACAGGAGGTCCTTGGGTTACTTCCACCTCTTCTCACACTCAGCATATTCCTTGTACAAAGAAGCAAGTCTTTAGAAAATACCATGATCTTCCTAGAATTATCATATTCTACACAGAGGGTGACTATTTCCCCAAACTTCTGCTCTAAGATTAAGCAACTTTCTAAGGATAACTGCAGCCGAGAGAACAGTTTACCATTTATGCCCTCTAATATTTCCACTAGGAAAACCAGCAGCCACACAACAACTTCCTTCTGAGAATCACTATGTTTTTCATGTTTGGACACCTACAGAGGCAATGTGTTTACAGAGACCTCCAGGATTCCCAAAACAGCCATTATACAACATGCACTATCAGATAAAGATGTTTTTACAGATTGACAGATTATGCTTTGAGATCATTGATCAGTAAACTTCGTATTATAGGAAGTCCACAAAATATAGGAATTCTCAGTTATATCCCATCTGTACTTCATGCCCTCGCTGTTGACTCTTAACTCTGGCCAATATGTCTGTGTTCCCTCAATTGGTCTTTGGGTGAATGCTCCAGCAAACAAATGGGAATGTGAAAAGAAGGAACTGCTGACAGTGGATTACTACTGGAGGTACTACCCAGCTATAATTTCAAAGTCAGTTATTGGGTTGTGGTATGTCCAACAGGGAGGTAAAAGGCAGACTATCTTCCTTATGAAATACAGGTTGACTAGGCATGAGTTGGATGCTTGATTGTATAGCACTGTCAAATTTTGAACGATTCTGACCTGATCAGAAGCAGGCCACTAAATCCTTATAAAACTTTTAACAGAAAAATATAAGCATCTCATGGTTCCAAATGCCTCTTATACTAGATTCAAGTTACAGTAGTTTGGAAGATGGAATTTTCACCTTTGTATCCCCAGATCTCATGTGTGAAGTGCCCAAGGCTTTCAGTCTATGAAACGGTTTTAGCAGTGTGCCTCATTATCTTGTCTAACTGATGAACAGAAGCTGACCTTGAAAGAGATACTTACTGGAATTTTTGCATGACTGAAAGCTTGGAATGCAGCTCTTTATGGAACAGTACACTTGTAGCAAGTTTAGACAGTCTAAAACTCCTACAGCTGAACTCATGACTTCCCCCAAACAACAAAAAGATCCAGAACAACATTAAGGTATTAGCCTTGTTTTGACAAAACTATTTGTTGTAAAAGACAGCCTGCTGGCTATTTACTTTTATGTGAGGAGCCTTGACTTGGGTTTAAATAAATAACTTTGTCTTTATTTCTTCATCCACTAAGCTCTTGTTCCACTAAGGAACTCTAAGGAAATCACTTCCCACTTCCTCTGGGAAGCAGTTTGTTATCATTAGTTATTATATACTTTGATATTAATAATGAAGTTTAAAAAGTTAAATCCAAACTGACATTAACATAGTGCACAAAAGTCCTGTCCTTCATTAACAAAGAAAAGGATGAAGAAGTCAAGAATATTAAAAATGACACAAACATTTCAGTTACCTTGGACATAGAAAAAATTTTTAGATTCTTCAACTAAATTGCAGATGACCTGGAAGGTGTAACCAAAACTTTCTAAATCCATATACTATACTCACACCTAAATAATCCAGGTTTTTAATCTTTTATTTGACCAAGCATGGTAATGTTGCATTGCAGTTATGATACTCTGCTTGTTTTAGCAAATGTAATAATTACATAACTTCTAAAAGCCATACACGATCTGAAAATAAAAACTTCCATTGTTGGTTTGTACTATATTTGTTGATTTAACCTTGCTACAGATATCTACTATGTAGTTTTCCCAGGGCCCATAAAACAACCCACAACCTTTTTACTTAAAGGGTGAGATAGAAAAGCAGCCTTTCCTACAGTATTTAAATTACATTTTCTCATTTTATAGATAATTCTTTAACATCCACTTTCTTATCAGTCAGTGAAACAGAGTTATTCTGGCTTTGGAATCTCATTATTCCTGTTTTGACACACATAAAATATGCTCATATAGAACTGATATACTTTGTTTACCTTTAAAAGCAAAACAAAACAAAATACGATAATCTGGGAAATTTTCTAATGGCAAGGAGATTGAACCTTTGGAACAGATTGTGTGGGAGCTTATGGAGTCTGTCTCTGGAGGTCTTTAAAGGACGTCTTCCAGAAGTAATTTGGCAGAGGGATAATTCTCTACAGTCTTTACTACCCCTGTTTCCTGTGATTAGCAGTTTTCCTAGACAAATTCCCGTTTTATGGACCACATCATGTAACTGTGGTAGCTATCCAGTGAATAATTTTTATAGCGCATCACTTTCATAGAGATTTTGATAAGTGCCTTTGTAAATAATAATTTATAATATCTGGGAGTAGAAGTTAAATTTACTCTTACATAGATATTTTCTCTTTCACACAGAAATACAAGAATTCTGAAGGCTATTAGCAAGGATTTGACAACAGAAAAACATACTGATATTTTTGACATAATTTTTTCTCAACTCTGATATAAGCCTAAATTTACTTCTGTAATATAGGGTTCTTAATAATTTGGGTTTGAATTGCAATAAGACCATTTTTAATATAACTAAAGACTATACTTCAGGCCTAACTGGTTTTTTTTTATTTATATATTATAATTTAGTCTGTTACTTATCAGAACCACAGTCTTACTAAACTTGAATTTTGAGGAAACCTGTTACTTCAGATCACAAGTAGTAGCAGGCCAGATTTCTTCTTTTTCCTTTTAATCATAAATTTCTTTTGTTTCCTTGAAAGCATAAAAGAAGAATGATAGTAGAATATGGTTCATGTTAATGAACTATATGCTAAGAAACAAGGAATATTTATCAAACATCATAAAAGTTACTTGTTTTTACTTTAAGTTAATAAGCTAACAGTTTCCAAAAGTTAATCATAAGAATATTCCATAACTTGATCACAATAAAGAGTGAAGTAAAATAATTTTATATGAATTATTATTTGCCTCATACTAACTTTTCTTCCTGGATTCTCAAGCAAATGTGCAGACAAGCTATCACATATGATCCCCTTGAATTCTGTATACAAGAAATCATCTACTTCTAGTTTAGCAATTTTCAGGATGTTGTGAAAGTTTTGTGCCAGTTTCGGAGACTGGGAACCCTGGCAAAACTACCCTGGGAACCAATTGTAAGTAATGTGTTCTCTAGGGATAGGGGTTCTTTCTTTGACCCCAGTTTTTGAGCAGTTAGCAGCTGTATCTCCCGCCAAGAAGTGAAAAATAGCCATGCGCTATTGAAGTTTCTTTATTTCATGTCAACTTGTATTTTTCCTTAGAATTATCATTAAGTCTGACCTTGGGATACTCTTCAAATAGCATTTGGTTCCCATCCACATTTATAACGCCCTAGTCACAAGCTGTGCTGCACTGGCATAGAATCTCACTGCAACTTTATCAAGAAAAAAATTTAGTGCCACAAGCAATTGTTTTGGGGAAAAAAAAAAACCACATCAAAACTGCAAAGTTAATATTTACAGTAAACAACTTGCTATGTAGATGCTTTTTGGCCACCACTGAAGACCCTGACGAAATTTCAGGCCTGGACATTCAATTTGATTCTACAATAGACAGAGGACAATTAAAACTGAAAAGATGAGTCTCCTAAAACTGAATCTCTAGAGAATGCCTTGCAAAGCTACTAAGAGGAGGATGTGTTTATGAAACACATACATAGAAAAATGAAATTAAATTTTGGGAGCCTTTATTGTTTTCATTTTAAAGACTCTTCACTTTAAAGGATAGGAAACTTCTCAATAAAGACAATATTCTTCATTGTTTAAAGGGTGAGCCTACGCTGTAAAATCTGCAATTATTTTAGGTGGAGGTAAAAAGGTTTTGGATCGTTTTGGATCCTTCTGTTTCCACCTCATAATTGATTTACCAGAAGTTATCTTTCATGGGCTATCCAGTTTTCTGCAAGCCCTCTAGGACTCCATTAAAGTCATCTCTGATGGACATTCAGGACACCCTAAATTGTCAGCCTGCTTTCTGTAATCTCATTCAGAGAAGTTCAAGCCTAAACAAACTTCCTACCAACATGTGGGGTTTTTAGATAAACGAACAAGGAAGTGTTTTCCTTTCCTTTCCTTTCCTTTCCTT
>VWZO01006527.1:2486-58362 GCA_013396975.1 Bucco capensis
TTAAGAGACGGCTGGATGTTGTGTTGGGGAGCATCATTTAGTGGGGTGATAGGGCTAGGAAAAAGGGTGGACTCGATGATCTTCAACGTCTCTTCCAGCTGTAACTGTTCTATGATTCTATGATTCTATATGATCAGTGTTTTCTGTAGAATTGCATTTAATCAGTACTTAAATTTGCCTCTGGTGGGTGTGACTGGCTACTAAATACAGTTTAAAGTAATCCAGCAAAAACAACAACAACGACCACCACCTCTTTTTCTTTCTGTGTTTGACAGTAACAAATGACCTTGTGTCAATGGAAGAGAATTCAATAATTTCCAGCTTCATCGACCTACTCTCTGTCCTGCACATACACCATATACGCAGTTCTATTGCTTCCCAGTAGAGAATGCTGGAGGAAAACAGCTTAGTTATTCTTTATGCTCAGACATTATTTTTCCAGCCACAGATATTAACCACAGTATTAATGTAGTCATCACAGGGTTTGCTTTGTTTTGACTCACACTCATAAGCTAATGGTGACAACTGTTTTTGCAATTAAAGTGTGGACAGAATGAGATACATAACATCAGAAGAGACACAGACAGATGAAAAACATAGAACAAAAGTAAGAAACCCTTCAAACTCTTCAAATTAGAACACACAGAGTTAATAAATGCCTTGAGACATTCCCGACAAACAGTAACAATATTTCATCTTCATTCACATTAGAGAGGAAGACCCAGTCTGAGAGTGGGATATCCACATTTTGTCAGACAAACACATCTGATTTCTTGGCTAAAAACAAAAATAAATGTGTCACTGTTTAGTAGCTGTTGCTAGACACACGGTAGACATAGTCTTTTTGATGTGCAGAAAATGATATATTTTTTCCCCATTAGTTATCTTTAAACAGGATTTTTCACTCCTCTCGTCTTCAGTCCTTTACAAATAATTCTAACCTGGATTTCTAGGAAACTAGAAGAGGCTACATTGTTCTGTATTTTTTCAGCAGGTGTTTAAGATTTTGCAACCATCTCCCTTGTTATTATCATGTTACATAAAGCCCTACAAAAAACTGAGCATCTGCATGTTAATCTGTATAGTCAATGGCAAACTGAACATCTAGAAAAACATCACTTGGACTGAAATAAAATCAGTGCATGGGCTGTGGTACAACATGATCAAGAAGAATTAAGGCTTTCTGTCATTGACCACTACCATCCAAAAAGTTAAGATATAAGGTCTTACTTATGATTCATAAGATAGAGCAGAAAATTGCTCTATTTTAAATCCACATTTTTCTCTTCTCTGGCAGACATATCAATTAAAAAAAAAACACAAAACCGCACAACCAAGAACATAAAATAAAGTGAAATGGGCTGCAACAAGCCTTTAACAGATGTAACAAAATTATCCTAAAAATGTTGTTTAGAAATCTTGAGTTTGATTTATTATTTCCCATCCAAACACAGGGTTTGGACATATGTGTTGAGGCAGCATTAAGCTTCATATTTGAAGAAGATAAGTATCTTGTTTATAGTAGTAGCCAAGCAGCTGTTAGCAAGATAAGAAAATTCTGCTACTGTGGAAGAAATGAGATGTCCTATAAGAGTCCTTATAAGTAATTATTATTTACCAAGTGGACCTTTGCAGTTCTAAGGGACTATACCTCTTTACTACTGTTATTTCCTAGAAAACAAAAAGAGAAAAATAGACAAAAGCCCTGCAATTTTCTGTGGCAGATAATTCTTTAGGTAAGAAATATGTTAAGGGAAAAAAGGGGGGGGGGGTTGGGGCTGGATAGGATTTTAACTGCAGTTGGTCATGGATAAAACCTGAGTAGCATGAAATGTTTATCTTAAACCAAGGGAAGATAATAATATAAAAGTCTGGGATTTTTTAATTATTTTTTTTAATCTCTTTAGGCATTTATAGAAAGTCTGCAAAACATATGTTTTAAGATACTTGGAGAAAACATGTATAAAGCTTAATAAATAAAGCTGTTCACACATTTTGCTACTTTAATGTTATTTTGCTTTAAGATGCATGTTGTCTTATTTTTAAGGCAAATAATATCAGGACTAGTGATATAAAATGTAGGAGTTTTGGATACAAATAAATTAGTGATCTAAGCAAGAGGTGAACCTAAGTTCCCTAATTCTATTAAATTGCTTCCGTCAGTCTATTTTTTTTTCTTTAGGCATTGAAAAAATGGCAAGATCTTATGGAATTTTTAATTGTTACATCTGATTTCTATAGTCTTCTTTTTGAATGGAACTTTCTGAACATAATTTAGTAGATGATGATTTTAAATCTCAAAGGCAATCATGGAGAACTTCTGCATAAATAAATTTGAACTAAGAATTTTCTGGTTTTCATATAAAGGCATTCAAAAGTCTCTGAAGCCTTTATAAGAGATATATATAATTCAGGCACCGAGAGCTTATTTGAATGTTTAAAAAGAGGTTATAAATAAGTTTAAGTATTTTAGTGCTGCACATTTTTCTTAGGCAATATTTTTATACAGTATTTTATTGACTCTAATAAGTGTGAAATGATTGGTGCTATAATGAACAGTTTATGCTTGAGTGTACAAGTACCCTAGGTATTTATAAATGACAGGTCTACAGAATACCTATGAATGAAAATGACCCCAGGTAACTGAACATTGCTTGTGCTGCAGGAATATACACAGCCAAATAATGAAATGAAACCCATAGAGGACTCTCAACATACTTGACATGAGGTAATTTATGATTACTACTAGAGTAAGGGAAGTGAAATTCAGATTTCCTACAGATCCATTACAGGATACAGCAGAAGTTGTATCTAAACCAAGAGAATAGAATGCTATTTTTAATGTATAAAATATAACATGTAAATGGTGTGTAAAGTTAGGTACCTAGAACAATGACAGTATTAGTGTCTACCAGTTTCATAAGTTTATTTGACAGAGAGCACAGTATCATGTAAGATAAACCTTGTTTTCCTACTGTAAACATTCAGACACATTGATAAATACTCCTGACTCATTCATGTAATCTGTCATCAGATGGATAGTTTTTCAGAGAAGGCATTATATATCTGTGCTCAACTTGTCAGACTGCTAGGCAGGATCACTACCATGAGAATGATTACATTTTCTTTTTAATAAGTCAACATTGTAATATTGTCCATAGGCAAAAAGAAATCCTCTTCTCTCCCAAACAATAACCCTAAACAGAATATAGAAATAAAAAAGCCTTTCCTTATAGTTTTCACCTACGAAAATTTCTCTAATCTTTTTCCATTATGATAATTCTTTCATATTTTCTCCTTTTTTAGACTTAACATAGAAACTGATTGTTACTCACACTGAACTACTCAGTGTAGTTGTGAAGCAGGAGAGATTGCAGGCAGTGATGTCCATTAAATGAAGACTAATGCCTAGATTTAATCTAGACAGCTCAGGTCAGTAAGCTAGCAGAAGACCTGTGAGCTGAAAGTCTTTGAGCTGCAAGGAACTGCAGGGAATTCCCTGAGAATCAAATAGATTTATGCAGCTGGATCAAGGATACAACCATAATGAGAGAATTCAGCCACTGGGAATTCTATACTTCCACACTTTTTCTCCAAAGAAAAAGATTTTTCTTTTTCTGTTTCCATACAAATTCTTCAGGCAGAAACTTTTTCTACAAATATTGGGGCTACCAGAACCTCCAATTTTTTTCTAGATGTGATATAAGTGCATGATATAAAATGTAATGCATAAAAACATACCATCTTTCTAATATTAAAGTTGTTGCTGCTTCCTTCAGCATCTTCTAGGGACCTCTTTCTTTCCTGACTACTTCAGAGCACAGCTGTTCATATACTGTGCAATGGCCAATGGCTCCAAGGTCCTATCATCTCTTTCAGGGAACCCAAAGCATAGAGTCACCAGATCATTTCCATGCTGGCTTAATCACTGAAGTGCCTTTATTTAGGCAGTACGCCAAGTAGTAAATGAAGCAAAATTAGACAAAACCAACCTAATTCCTGTGGCATATGAGATGAACAGACTCTGGCTGAGGTACAACCAAAGGCAGTTTATTGTGCAGAAGCAGTCACTTTTACATCTTCGAACCCAGATACAAATCCCTATTGTAACTTTCCCACAGAGCTCAGCCAAGGTCAAAGCAAACACCTAGCCATATATGGGGTATGTCTTTAAAGCTGGTAAACATGCTTTTCCATCCTTACTTGTTTCCCTCCTTTCTGCTCGCCTCACCCTTCTTCACTTCCTAACAACAATAAGCTAAGCATCTTCAGACCTGCTTCCCCACAAATCCCCTTCCTACTGACTGGGCAGCCACTCATTACAGAGTAGACACAGAGGAGTTCAAGTCATCTAGTGCTCTCCTTATATTACAAAGGGGTTTGGGGTATTTTGTTTGATTTTTTGTTTGTTTGTTTGTTTTGTGTGTGTGTGCTTAATTGTTATTAATCTTCCACCTGGCATTTATAGGACATTTTTGCTCTATAAGTGGTTGCACTTGCTAATCATAGAACCATAAAATCACAGAATGTCTTGGGTTGGAAAGGACCTTAGTTCCAAACCCCCTGCCATGGGTGGGGCGACCACCCACTAGACTAGGTTGCCCAGGACCCCATCCAACCTAACTTTAACTACTGCCAGGGATGGAGCATCCACAACTTCTCTGGGTAACCTGTTCTAGTGCCTCACCGCCCTCTGAGTAAAGAATTTCTCCTTAACATCTAATCTAAATCTCCCCTCTTTCAGTTTAAAACCATTCCCCCTTGTCCTATCTGTGTAAAAAAAATATCTCTCCTCTTTTTTTTATAACCTCCCTTTAAGCCCACAATAAGATCCTCCCAGAACCTTCGCTTCTCTAGGCTGTATAATCCCTACTCTCTCACCTTGTTTCCATAGTGGAGGTGCTCCAGCCCCCTGATCATCTTTGTGGCTTCCTCTGGACCCGCTCTAAAAGCGTCCCAGACCTGGGAACAGTACAGAGTCTCACAAGGGCAGAGCAGAGGGGCAGAATCACCCCCTTGACCTTCTGGCCACGCATCTTCTGATGGATACTAGGATATAGTTAGCTTTCTGGGCTGCAAGCATGCATTGCTGGGTCATGTCCAGAATTTTGTACACCAGAACTCCCAAGTCCTTCTCTAGTCAGATGTTTATGCTCCTCCAGCTATTACAGCTGCTGAGAAGCAGCAAGAGCTGATAGCTCCTGCAAGTGCAGATGACCTGGAGGCAGGCAGTGGTGGCAGTGCAGCGGCCACACAGGACAGATACGGGTGAGCAGCTCTGATATTAGTAGTCACTGAGTTCAGCCAAAAGTCAGGCAGGTCTATAGTGAAAAGACAGATCCAAGATCAAGATAAAATATCACAAAGTCATGTCTGTAAGTTAGGCTCCAGGTGGGAGTCAAGGAGGCGTGGGACTGGGCACAGGCACACCTGCAGTATTGTTCAAGCAGAGATCAAAAGGCAAAGTCTGAGTTAAAAGCAGCTCCCAGGTGCAGGGGGGCAGGTCACAGCTGGGGCTTCTCATGGCCAGAGAGGACCATCTTCAAAGCTGGCCCAAAGCCCAAGCAGTCAAACCCCAGGGGCTGCAGGGAAGGTACTCAGGGCCCTGAAAACATCTAATGCTTTCAAGAACTGAATGTAAGACAGTATTAAAGCAGAACAGATATAAGGAGGTCAACTACACTTGGCTATCTTTTCCTAGCGGTACATATGCCTTGTATTTGGCAGGCCACTTGGCCACAGCCTTTCTGCTTCCTTTTTACACTGCCAAGAGCTAAACCCACACTCATCTCTCTTTCATGTTCACGTTAGAGTATACTTTACAGATACTGCTGTTAAAAGTCACTAAGGCTCATGTCTGCCTGCAAAACTATTGTTTTCCTCTTTCCATGACAAAATGTGTTTCCTCAGAAAACAGTAACAGACAGGTAACTGAAAGGAAGGGGTACATGAATATGTGTGCATGTTTCTGATTATGTGGGCATGTGTGTATGCGTTGTTTCTGTTATTTCAAACTCCCCAGTAAACTCTTAACATCTGAGGAACTGAACTCTGGTAGCAGTGTGGGCTGTGTTGGTACCACTAGGTTATTGTGCTAACATCACAATCTTTATGACACATGCAACTATTACAAAAATGGTAGCACTTATTCTTCATTTTGTAATCATTTGGTATATATATTTAAGTCTTTCTTAAGAAATCTTTCTTCTATTCTTTATTTTTTTTCCCTTTTCAGGAGAAAACAAAAGCACTTTCTCATAACTGTATTTCTGTACAGGATTCTCCATAGTCACAGAATCACACAATCACAGAATTGTCAGGATTGGAAGGGACCTTAAAGATCATCTAGTTCCAACCCCTCTGCCATGGGTAGGGACACCTCTCACTACATCAGGTTGCTCAAAGTCCCATCCAGCCTGGCCTTAAAAACTTCCAGGGTTGGGGCTTCCATCACCTCTCTGGGCAACCTGTTCCAGTGTCTCACCACCCTCATTGGGAAGAACTTCTTCCTAATGTCTAATCTAAATCTACCCTCCTCTAGTTTGGATCCTTTGCCCCTAGTCCTATCACTACCCAACATCCCAAAAAATCCTTCACCAGCTTTCTTGAAGGCCCATTTCAGATACTGGAAGGCCACAATAAGGTGTTCTCGGAGCCTTCTCTTCTCCAGACTGAATAACCCCAACTCTCTCAGCCTGTCTTCATAGGAGAGGTGCTCCAGCCCTCTGATCATCCTTGTGGCCCTTCTCTGGACACGTTCCAGCACGTCTGCATTTTGTCTTCACCTCTATGGGGGTCTGGTGACCTGTAGCCTATTGCAAGGCAGGGAGGCAGCAAGTGTAGAGTCTAAGGATATGAGTTCATGTTAAGAGAGATGTGCAAAATAGGATACTGAAAATTTGCCTACTTCCTGATTTATTTCTTATTATATTCTCATATTTAATTCTCTATCAAAGCTGGACACAAACCCCATGATACTTTGCTACAGCCCATGGATGTAGAAATACATTCTTTTTATACTCAGTGTCCAATTTTCTTCCAGAATGGCGTAAAACTTCACAGTTATCTGAAGAAACTGACATATATTTTGTATTACTTTCCCATAGCTACCAGAATGCAGATTTATACTGCTTTCCTTCTTTCTTTATATCTCACTTGCTTCTTGGCTCAGATTCTATTGTGTCATTGAAATGAAAGAAATACTATCAAAGGTATTTAATGTTTATCTATAATTTAAGTAAAGGTTGTAAGTTTTGGACTTAGTTTTCTTTTTTACCCTGTCAGATTTGGACTTTTGAAATAATGAGTGGAATATTTGTGTAAATATAGATTATAATGTAGACTAGATGCACAGATAAATATTGTTTCATAATTAGATTCAAGTTTTACATCATAGCCAAAATATCTTAGGAAGATTATGATAGAGGAAAATCTGATGGAAATAAATTTTCAATGCACACAAGAAGACAGGATCCCTTCAACAAAGGAAGTTGGAAATATGCCTTTAGATAAAGACAGGATTGAGAACAAAAAAGTTTTAAGTGCATGAATTATAAAAGATAATAAGGTTCAGAACCATGCTAGTGTTTGTGGACAGACTGAAATTGACATATAAAAAACAAGAAGGGGTTTTGAGTGTAGCTCATTCAAGATAATCTGAAATAAATGTTGGGGAGAAGCTGAAAAAGGAAACGAAGCTGAAGGAGACTACATCTGTTCTGTGAGCAGTAAAGACAGAAATTTGAGCTCAGGAAAAAATCATGTCTTCATCTGTTTTGTGGGCTTTCCTGAGAGCTTAGCAATGGCTGTTATTTACACAGTCTTTGCCTTTGTCAAGAGTGCTACCAGTATGTAACTATCCTAAAATGGCCAATTTGAACAGTGTGTGATGTTATTTAATAGAGCCCAAAGCAGTGAGATAAAGTGAACTAAATTATTCTGGATCAAAAATCTGTCTAAGTTTTTTTGCACTTAACATCTTATCTACTCTTTTAGCAATTATAAATCATTTCCATTTTAAAAATAGCATGTTCTTATACCATTATGCTAAATATCTGGGATAACATTCCTTGTTTAATCTGCATTCTGTGGATAATCTTGTGACCTACAGTTCCTGTAGAAAAAAGCAATCTATAACCATACATTAACTAGACTATATTAACTTAAAGGAGCAAGTTCTATTATACAGGGGAGCAGCAAGTTCTATTATATAAGGGAGCATCTGGACTAAAATAACTGCAGCTTGTGACCATAGAGCTCCTGAAATACTACAGCTCTTAGAAAAAGACAACTGCACTCTAGTAAGCATGCTCTATAACTGAAGTCTAGGTATGTGGCAGTAGGTAAATCAAGCTTAGAAAGGAACCAAGAAAACAATAAGGGAGAAAAAATCCCCAATATTTTCATTACTTGGAAAAGTAATTCTGTGACGTTACTGGCTTGTAGGCTACAGAAGGTCCAAGGTACCAGGACAAGGAGAACCTGTTGCCTGCTAACCATGCACAGGGATAGCTTATTTTCCCCAGATGTCTGGCAGAGCTTGAATCTCTACTGAGTGCAAATTTTAAGCTAAATTTTGACTCTATGTGGTCCTGATACCGGTTTATGTGTTACATTAAGAGGTTGCATGGCAGCCACAGGAAATTTTGGATGCAGGGATGAAACCCACAGCACTGTGCTGTCAAGTTCAAAACCTAAAAATGCCTCTCAAAAGTATTGCTTTTTAAGAAGGAGTAATTAAATCTAAAAAACTGCCTAAAAGGGAGCCACTGTTACCTTTTATGTTGCTGTGTACAGTACAAGTGTCAATTATAAGCATGCAATACGACACTGCAAATACCTTCCAAGCAAGGAAATAAAAAACAAAAACAAAACAGGAATACTATACAGCTGTGGAGGACTTTATTTGATCTCACAAACACAGACTTCAGCAGTCATTCGAGGAACAAAAAGTTTAGTAGGTGCAGGAACAGTTTGACAGGAAACAGGCAATAGGGTGTTTAGGGAAGTTTCTCATTTTCCTAAGATCTAAAGTAGGTCAAGAGATCAAAATTGTCTGTGTCTTTTATGAAGAACTTTCTTGCATAGGCACACAATTTACTTACAAAGGAAATAAACTGAACTTGTAACTAGCAGCTGTAAGGATATATAAGTGTAAAAAAATCCTTCTCTTCTGTAGCAGCCCTAAAATTCTGTTTGACACTGATTGGACATGGCACCTTACACAGTAAACAATGCTACAATTACTTATATTTTCTTGGAAAAACAAACTCAATCCTCTGTGGTATTTTTAACATAACCCTAGGCCCAGTCTGTTCCACAGTAATAACAATTTTGTGGGGCAGCCTTTGCTCATCAATGTTTGAAGACTGCAGCTGAGGAGACATCCTGATCTTGACAATGTAGAGAGTTTGGAAAGACTGGGAAAAGAGAGGGGAATATTAATTTCCTGGTTTGCAGAAGTTTGCAAAAGAAGCAAACATTAAAACAAATTGTAACCAATGGAATATATGTCTTCCAGGGTATTCTGAGGTTTTTTTGGACAATACATTAAAGATTAGCCTTCCATTGCTATGTGGCACTTTGAAACAAAAGCATATAATTTCTGTAATTTCTGCTGCTTTACTTATTTTACCTATAAAACTTACCCATTTCAGTGCTTACCAAAAGCATCATTTGGTGGTATGAGGGAAAGTCTTTTTAGGCTTTAGTCTGGGTTAAGAGCTTAAGTGATGCATCAGCTTCATCCAAGCACAGTTTTCTTTGAAGCCAAACCATAAATCCCTGCTGATAGAATCTGAGAGAGAAGTTTAGTCCTTGAAGCTGAGAGTGGTGAGAAAGGCAGAAAGGTGAAAAAAGACTTGGCAGAAAATCACAGCATCAAAAAATAGAGGGTCTGTCACAAAGGATGAGGGTGAGTAGTTGAGAGAAGCAGTCAAGCACTGAGAATAATCAAGAACAGCTGGAAAGGCCAAGAGAAACCCTGGAAGTCAGGGAGCATTAGAGACAGCTTAAGTGTGTCAAAGCCCAGGATACTGCTTCCTGGGATTCTCAGGAAAAAGATGGGAGTCAAGATTTTCTCAAGTGATTTTTAGCTTTTGGAGAGCTTTATTTCCAAAACTCTCAGAAATTCAGTTTTTCCCTCTGGTGCTTCTTCTGCTTTTGGAATTAAAGGCCTAAGGATTGTGCCCATCTGTTCTGCAGGAACTGTTTCAAAGGCAATTGTGGGTCTGCAGACAAATTATAAGTTTGCTGAGTGAGTATATAGACACTGTTACTATTATGTCAGAGACTAACACTTCAAGGGTGCTCATCCTATATGCCTGTGTATGCTTCATGAATAACCTACAGCAATGAGCACAGCTTCTGAGCTCCCACAAAAACCACTTGTATTAGTAAATTGCAGAGCACTCAAAAGGGAATTATATGTCCTCATGCTGCATCTCAGCACTGGCAAACAGTTATGAACATTGCATGACTTCATCTCCATTATAAAACAGTAAATTTTTATTTTTTGTTATTATTTGTCAGGCTTTGGACCCAGGAGAAGCAGGCCCAGGGCCTTCCCAGGCAGTATACTACCCCTTCTACAGAGGGATGTTCTCTCACCAGGAGAGCATTAAGAGAGCACAGTTGTGACACCCACCCTTTCTGGGACCCTCAGTTTAGAAAAAAAAGTTTATTCCCCTGGCAAAAATTCAATATTTATTGGAGACTAACACTTCTCTGCTACTGAAATCCTCCTAGCAAGCAGACAATTCAGTGAAAAATGGCACTAGCTACTCATGGCAAGGCTTTCTACCCCTCCTACCTTGAAAGGACAGAGGGACTAAAGCCCTGGATTTTGATGTTCATCATTCAAAATGAATGAGTTAAGCAAAATGCATTCAGGTTTCCCTCTGGAAAGAGAAACCAGGAGATAATGGTAGAATTAACTCAACTTTATTTATTGACCAGTAAGAAAACTGTTTAGAAAGGCTCTTCTAATGCTTTCCTTCATAAATTTTCTGGAGAAAGTGTTTACTGTGAATGAATCATATGTTTCTACAGCTTATCCTGCAACAAACCATTTGTAGCATCAATTCCAAACTTTCTGATTATTTTGAATAAATATTTATTCCAGTATTTTGTTCAATCATACCGACTTAATCACTTTTTTTAGTTCTTCTAAGTGCAGGCTGTGGCAATATTATATCAGCTCATACGTTTGTACACTTTTTCCTTCTGTTTCATTCTCTGCTTTATAGGACTGTACACTCCTCGAGCTGAATCTGCTTATGCCTTCCCACAACTATTATAATGACTGAAAATTATGAGTTTGGCCTTTTGAAAACTTCAACAGTAAATAAATAATACTTACAAAAAGCAAAGAGAGAAATAAAATCAATCTTGCAACATGCTTCATAATGTGTTAATTGGTGGTAATTGAAAATTAGTCTGCACCACTAATTTTCTGAACCAGTTCTTGCTTGTGTGATAAAATTGTTCTCCCTCTATTAGAGAAAATAAAATTGTACTCTATGGCCCCAGTCTTGCAGACAGCTATGTCTTCTACGAACAGTTTCATTAACTTTATTGAAACTACCTGAATGAACTACTTAGATGGGCATGCAAGTGACAGGAAAATTGAAATCTTTCTGTTATGCAGTTCATGGATGATTTTCTGTCTAGTTTTTCCTTCTCTTCAAACCATTATTGGATCTTCCATGTACTTACACAATGGTTTATGTTGCTCATTCTCCAGTATGACTGATTTGATGCTGATAATGCTCATAATTTATCATATTGTTAAATTTCTTTTTTTTTTTCTGATAGCTGCAGCCATTCTAGAAATGCAAGTGACTTAAAAACTAAGCTGTATTTAAAAACAAAGAGGAAATAATTTCTTGTTCTCATGGATACAGAGAAAATAAGAAAAACCTGAAGATAATTGTCAGAGGACATTTAAAAGGATTTGAAAGTTGTTATTATCATTATCTTATGTTTTAAGCCAATATTGTTAAAAAATTTTGCCTCATTGTTTTGAAATTTAAAAGATGATGAGGGACCTCTATAGGCTTGAGGAGTGAGCCCATGCAAACCTCACGAAGTTCTGCATCTAGGTCAGGGTAATCACCAATACCAATACAGACTAGAGCAGGGCTTGAGAGCAGTGCTGTGCTATTCTGAAACATGAATTTACAGTATAACTATCTACAGCTAGCTGAGAGAAATCCCATTCATAATGCCTCTAAAGAAGGAAAGGGAAACATCATTAAGAAAGTAGAAAATTCATAGGAATTTGAGATCTGGGAATGGTAAATTGCTACCAAATTGTCCAATATGCAGTTTGCATCTCTGGTTATAAAATGGTTGTGTTCAAGAACTACTTTGAACTTGCTCAAGTGCTTTGGCCTTGTTCCGTTAACAATTAGGCTAAGCAGGAACATAACCTTTCTAATTCTGAAAAAGTGTTTTCTGAAAAAGCTCTTCATCAGAAACCCTGTAAATTAGGAAAATATATTAGTTCTTTCTCAGGCACAGTCTGAAAATCACTTGGGGTCTCCTGTGGCCCCTGGTGCCATAACTGTGCCAACAGCAGAGGGAGCATTAAACTCATTGCCCACAGTAAAGTGTGGGAAGGGATACCCATGTTCCTATTATCCTTGTATGGGTAGGATGTGCTCATTAGCCTTCTGGAAGTCATCCTAGGAGAAGGACAACTCTGATTCCAAATCCAGGCAGATGGAGCTTGTTTAGCCCTGTAAGGCCTTCCATCTAAGAGGTTAAACCTCCATCCTAAGGACTTTGCTGCCAGCGTCCAAGCTTGCTAGGCCCTGACAGATGAACCTTAGGACTAAAGGGTGGGTCCAGCTCTGTGCATGCTGTGTCTCACCTAAAAAAAAATCCCTTGTGCAGGCTCGAGGGTGCTATCCGCTATCCTCTTTTTATCAGCGCGCTTGGAAAAGGCACTGATGAGAAGCGTGGATGGAGCCCTCCCTGGATCTTCGTTCACAAAGCCTAGCCACAACGACAACGACGACGATTAGTTCTTTCTGGAAAAGGGAATCAGAAAAAAAAATGGAATGCCATCTTCC
This sequence comes from Bucco capensis, assembly GCA_013396975.1. NCBI lineage: Eukaryota > Metazoa > Chordata > Aves > Piciformes > Bucconidae > Bucco > Bucco capensis. The sequence goes on from VWZO01006527.1 coordinate 15,563, forward strand.
TGACACTAACTCATGGAATGTTTCATTTATTTCAATTTTTTGTTATATAAAGTTGACTGTAAATAATAAAAATTTCAAAAGAAGTTGAAAAAATTTGGCCTACCTGTGTCAGTGCAAACTTGGAGCCTAATCCCAGTGCCCTCTTTGAAAGTCTCAGCAATACACACCAGTACTATCAATTACTGCCTGTGTTTTTTTATTTCATATCCCAATATCATTTGGGTAACACAGTCGTAATTTCATAAAACACATCACTCCAACACTTCATTGCCAGATCTCCTGTTTTCCAGTTTAAAAAAAAAAGTTCTTATACAATTCTTTATTGTCAATATCTTACAGATTAGTGGACTGTAAAAATTAAATGCAGTCAGTAAATTGTAAATATGAAATTAATACAAATATATTGAATTGGATGTCAAAAGAAATGGCTTGGTTTCCACAGTAGTTCTGTCATTATGTTACATAGGACACTTATTAAAACACAGGACCAATTCTCACCTTCTGTTTCTTCTTTTTTTAAAGAAAATAATGTCATTGTTTTCAATTATTTTCATAAAGCGATGTTGAATCCACCGTTCAGCCAAACAATGCAGGTCTAGTTTGCTTCAGAGGATACAAAGCTTAGATTTTAAGTGTCTGAATGGTGGAAAAAAATATTGGATCTACAGCCTTATATTTCTTGTAGTTTCTGCTACTTTCCTGGCTATGTTGGCTTGACTGATTTCTTGATAAAATAGCCAACAATTTTTTCGAATTATTTCCTAGTGTACATTTTGCCTCTTTCGGGGTCATTGTTTTTCAACTCTGCTTAGATTTTCAACACTTTAAAAGATGATTAAAAGTAATTATTTTTAAACAGCTAAAACCTTCACACTCCTTTGCTCTCTCTCCTTCACAATAATAACAGTTATCAAGATCAAAAGGAAATTTGTTATATTTCCTTTGAACAACTGCCCTGTTTCAGCATAATAATGAATCATAGAATCAGAGAATATTGCATTACAGTTCCCCTAGGTTAAATGTGCAAAAGATATAATAGAAGTTATGCATATTTGTGCTGTGTCTTTTTCCATCTTTAGATAGATTGTTACCACTGAGCTAACTAACTGGATGTCAGTGAATTGGACAAGATCTTCTGTAGGTATTCATTTCCACAACCATTTATAAGAGGTTCCCACATCAATCATATTGAACTACATCTAACACCAGACAAGCAGCACTAGGCTCTTAAAAGACACATGTTCTGTGTGCACAGGGCACTGAATCATGCCAAGATATCTCTGACAGCTCACTGCCACACACATTGGAGTTTCTACTATTTTCCAGTGAACTGTAACTAAACAAAATTTTCAAGAACTTAGTCCAAAAAATTATTTTAAGACTTGGCATAGTCTTTCTCCAAAAAGATACCCTTCAGCCAGAGCACAGTGTAGCTCCACATCAGCGTCCATGTGCAATGCACAGACAGGTTCTGGTGATTTTGTACTAAGTGATGCAGAGGTACTGAGAGAAAGTCACAGAAATTCTTTGTGGAGGTGGGAAAAATTATAATTTAAGTTCAAATATGGACAAAAGAATGAAGTTACATAAGAGCCATTTTGACCAGCTGAACTGAGCCTCTCAGTGGTATCAGATTCTGTGTATGGATATGGTTTTTTTACATTATTCCTTTAATTTTGAAACATTCCTAATGACTACATTACTGGTCTGTAGCCACCTGCCTCTGAATGGGATGGATATGCTAATAGTATATATTAAGAAAGGAGGACAAATCTACATTTTTCATTGTATCTCTGTTATTTTGGAAACCCATTGTGTTTTGGACTGTTTGAATTAAAATGGACAAACAATGAGAACATGTTCATTATGGAATAATCTGCTGCCGTTGAGGGCTAGAATTAATTTTAAATATCTTTTCTATATTTAGATACTTTGTTTAATTTTTGAGGCTACTATAAGCTTGTAATAATGGTTCTTTCTTAATTTAGCTTAAGCTACATAACAAGATAAGATACTGAAATTTAAAACCACCTCTTTTCATTCGTTTGCAGTGTAGACATACCTTCTTGGGCAGGGTAAAAAAGCCCAAAAGAAGATTAAGTACTCTCTGTCTGTCAGAGGATTCTATAAACCCTTAAAGTAAGAGGTATTATTTTGAGAGGACATATGAAAAGCAAACAAGTGGAAAAGTCCTTGCTGAGTTTATAGCCTTTTTGTTTTTAATAAGGAAGCTACATTGATTTGTATTCCTTCTGGATTTGTTTTGTTTGAAGACTAAATTGGATCTTGAAACAAAGACCCTGAAGCAGATTCCAGAATAACAGTTTCTGTGCTGTGATGCTGAAATAGCCCAACAGAACACGTATAGTCTTTTACACTATTTGGATTACTAATAGAAAACCAGATATTATTTCTTTCATCAGTCAGGTTTTGACTTAGTTTGTGAAATATGCCACAATGAAGATCTCTGTTATCAAACAAAATCCTGCTTTTGAATGTTTGATGTTTGATCAAGATGCCTGTAAAGTGCTATTACAATGTCTAGGCAAGTTCTTTTCGTGACACCTAATCCTGGGATATGTTCCAGCTTTTCCTTCTTGAGCTTATTTGAGCTTGCTGTCCGTTAAATTACACAGGCCTTTTGATAATAGTCCCTGTTAGATTTTGGATTCCTTTGGTATAAATATACTTTCTCACTTGAGAGTGGGACTGTGTGTACCTCATAAGGTTTAATAAGGCCAAGCACAACGTACTGCACCTGGGTCAGGACAGTCCCTGGTATCAATACAGGCTGGGGGATGAAGGGATTGAGAGCAACCCTGTGAAGAAGGACTTCAGGACACTGGTAGATGAAAAGATGGACATGAGCCAGCAATGTTTGCTCGCAGCCCAGAAAGCCAACAGTATCCTGGGATGCATCTAAAGAAGCATGACCAGTAGATCAAGGGAGGTGATTTTGTTCTCTACTCCACTCTGATGAGATCTCATCTGGAGCACTGTGTTCAGCTTTGCAGCACAAGAAAGACATGAACCTGTTGGACCAGCTCAAGAAGAGGGCCACAAAAATGATCAGAGGGCTGGAAGCTTCTCCTTATGAAGAAAGGCTGAGAGAATTGGGGTTGTTCAGCCCAAAGAAGAGAAAGCTCCAAGAAGACCTTATTGAGGACTTCCAGTACTTAAAAGAGGGCCTCTAAGGAAGATGAGGCAAATCATTTTAGCAAGGTTTGTTGCTATGGGACAAGGCATAATGTTTCTAAACTAAAAGAGAGTAGACTCATACTAGATATAAGAAAGAAACTATTTACAATGAGGATGGTGATACACTCATGTATGTTCCCCAGAGAAGTGGAAGATGCCCCAACCATGGAAACATTCAACTGTGTTTGCTCAGGCTCTGAGCAACCTGGTCTTTGGAAGATGTCCCTGCTCACTGGAAGAGGGTTGGACAAGATTAACCCTTAAAGGCTGTTTCCAACACAAAGCACTGTATGATGCTATGAAAATTGCATTCTATTTGGAAATGAAAAATTCAAAAATCTTCAATGCTATTTTCATTATAATATTTTTTTAACATATGAAAAATTTCCCTGGTTTTAGGGTATGGATTTGAAGATTGCATGCGTTTATTCTCCAAGTCTTAATTCAATGTTTAGTGAAAAAAAATCTGATTCCAGGGAGTTCAAATCCCTACATGATTAACATCAGGCAATATCAAAGAGAGTCAGGTACTCTATTTACGTATTTTTCTTTTCTTCAGCTTTTCATATTGACACTTAGTGTCTTAGTATTATTGCATTGTGCTTACATCTGACTCTAGTTTTCATAAAACTGGCTTTGTACAGCTTGTGATAAACTGCATGACAAAGATTATCAGCTTCCCTTTTCTTCTTGTATTATTGTCTATGTGCTTCCTGAAACAACCTCAACAACATGTTGGAACTTTAAGCTCCTTTTACAATTTTTAGAGATTTTTAAAATAATTATATTTTTGAAGGTTGGAGGGACAATTAGAATATCTACTTTTGTGTCCTCTGTAATAGAGGCCATAGCCCATTTCTTGTAATATTGTTCTTTATCACAGCATCTGTAGCTAGCCTATGGTTAGAAAATCTATCATTATTTAGTTTTATTATGGAGTTTTAAAAGAGTACACATCTTTTAACGTAAGTAAAATAGGCTGACAAACAGAAACAAGTAAAGGTTCAAATTATAATTTCACTTGATTGGCTGAGAAGAGTTATTCTGCTGTATTTTTAAAATGTAAAGCTTCATTCTGGGTACAAATTCATATTAGAACATGGATAGTTTTGTCTTCCTTGCCTAACTGTTGACATTTTAACAGGATGGTATTTGCTGAAACTGCTTGCTTATCACAGTAATTTCTAATGCCATCGCAGTATTTCTTTTGAAAAGGTTTAACACCTTGGAAAAGCACTGACATTTGATTTGTCTGAGTGAAGTAAGATATTTCTGAGCTCATATAAAAATTAACTGTAAACTGACAGTGGCTTCATCTATGATATTTTTTCCAGGGTTTAGGTATCATAACATGTGTATAGTTACTGATAGGATTATTCCTACCAATGTACAAGTAACACTGCTAAGTCCAATAAACTCTTAATGAATATTTGTTATCAGCTATGTACCAAAGGATGCTTTTTTCTGTATACGTGGATCCCATCTCATAAATTTTCTAAGAAATATTCCAGGTAATCTCAAGTGGATAACTTTTGTATTCCAATTCTCAAAAACTTCACTTGTGGATTTCTTTTTGCTGTTCTCCAGTGACTTCAACATGTCAGAGACACAGTCTACTTATGAATGTCAGTGACCCTAGCCAGCAGCTCAGCCCTCACACAGCTACCCATTCACCTCTCCCCCAGAAGGATGGGGAAAGGAATCAGAAAAGCAGAAGTGAGAAAAATCTTGTGGGTTGAGATAAAGACAGTTCAATAGGGAAAGAAAAACTGCATATGCAAGCAAAGCAGAACAAAGAATTCATTCACTGCTTTCCATCAAGAGGCAAGTGTTCAGCCATTTGTAGGAAAACAGGGTTTCACCACACATATTGATTACCTGAGAAAACAAAGGCCACAATGCCAAGCATTACCCCTTTCCTTCTTCTTTCTCCAGCTTTTATTATTGAGCATGACATAACATGGTATGGTCGTTGTCGTGGCTAGGCTTCGCGAACGAAGATCCAGGGAGGGCTCCACCCACGCTCCTCATCAGCGCCTTTTCCAAGCNATGGAATATCTTTGGTAAATACAGGTCAGATATCCCAGCTCTTTCCCCTCCCAACCTCTTGCCCACCCCTACCATACTTTCTTATGGGCTAGAGTAGTAGAAAGGAGAAAAAAAGAGGCAAGTTCACTGGGATTTCTTGCAGTGGATAAGAGGGGCAGGGGGCAATGTGGGAAACAGAAGAATATCAAGATATTGTGCAAGCACTGCTCAGCAGGAGCCAAAACCACTGGTGTGTTACCATCATTTTGGTCGCAGATACAGGCCACTGATCCAGCACTCTGCTGGCTCATATTCATCTATCTATCAACCAACACCTCCAGGTCCTTTTCCACTGGACAGCTTTCCAGCCATGCTTCCCCAAGCCTGTAGTGTTGCCTGTCCATATTCCTCTGTAAAGTCTTCCTCCCTTAAGCAGATCAACACTCCTGTCAAACTCAGTGTCATCTGGAAACTTACTGCGTCTGCACTCAGTCTCCTCAGCTGTTGATAAATGATGGAAAAAGGCTTGGTAAGAACTTCTGCCAGCTCCCTCAGTACCCTTAGGTGGATCTGATCCAGTCCCATAGACTTATGTGTGTCTAAGTAGTGTAGAAGGTAACTAACTATTTCCCCTTGGACTATGGGGACTGCATTCTTCTCCCCATCCCTGTCTTCTAGCTCAGAGGGTTGAAAACCTTGAGGATAGTGGGTCTTATCTTTAAAGATTAAGGTAAAGAAGGCATTCAGTACCTCAACCTTTTACTTATCCTTGGGTCACTGTGCTTTCTACCTCATCCAATAAAGGTTGAAGATTCAATTTAGTCATCCTTTTGCTGATAATGTATTTATCATTTCATTGTCTTTTACAGCAGTAGCCAGATTAATTTCTGGTTGTGCTATGGCCCCTCTAATTTTTTGCCTGCCCTATGTCTTCCTGAGTTGCCTACCGCTTCCTCCATAGGCCATAAACTTTCTTTTTGGCTAAGTTCTGGCCAAAGCTCCCTGTTCATCAAGGCTGGTCTTCTTCCCTCCTGGCTTGTCATATGACACACTAGAATGGCCTGCTCCTGCAGCTTAAATATGTCTTCCTTGAAGAATGTCTAGCCTTCCTGTACTCCTTTGCCCTTCAGGACTGCCTCCCAAGGGACCCTGTTTACCAATTTCCTAAACAGGACAAAGTCTGCTCTCCAGATGTCCAAAGTTTTACTAAACCCTCTCCTTACTTCCCCAAGAATTGAAAACTAACATTTCATGATCACTAATGCCCAAGACAGCCTCTAACCTTCACATCACTTGTATCATTCCATCTCCAGTAGGAAAAGTAGAAGGTAGCTACCAATGACAGCTGAGAGATTTTTCAGGCAGTCATGGCTTTTCACTTCACCAGCTCAAGATGCCAGCTTTTGCAGTTGGTGGTCGCCCCATTCCCTTTACAGAGCACATTAGAGGCAGATCAGTCCCTTCATTTTATTTTTCTCTCTCTCATTACATGTGCACTGCAAACCTGAGATGTGCATTTTGCTGGCAAGTTGAAACATTTAGAAAAATGGCTTGGTTTTATGTAGTTTTTAGACTCTGGATTCACAAATAGACTTGATTGTTGCAAGACTGACTGTTACAAGGTTTCAGCGCACTTTGTCAGTGATTAGGGTATTTGTCCAAAACCTGATTTCTGTGTTTTCTCTGGTCTCTGCCTTTTCAGCCTCAGAAGCCATGCCTTTTCAAGCCATGAATTGAGCTGTGGTTGGTGGGAGGCTTATGCCCCCTCTCTTGAACCAATATGAAATTGCACAGCAGGAGAAATATGTTTCACATTGCAGGACATTGCATGTCAAGCAAGGCAGAGAAAAGAAAGAAACATTAGGTAGCGAAAATCAGCCTGTGTTAAAGTGAACAAGCAATTATCAGGGGATATTTCAAACCACAGCAGATAGACTGTGTAAAAATTATATTCTGAGCTCTTCTTTTAGCATTTCCAATTTTGCTTCCCTCATGTAAAGAAAAAAGAGGAGAAAGAAAAGGAAAAACTATGTAACCCCTAAGCTTGTTGATACCACTATAGAACTGAGCCATGAGCCAGGAAGCTCTTGAATTAATAAGTCTGATTTGCATCAAAATCAGATTAATTTTGCTAGGAAGAGCAACTCATGTGCTGGAATTTGGAGAGGATATTTTTTCTGTAACTGCATACTTTAAATAATTAGTCCTGAAATATATTTTTCAGTTAGAGCTCCTAAAGTTCCACTGATTTCAGTCAATTTTTCACAGACTTGAGGATATTGCCAGATTGATCATTTACTCTACAGGTCTAAAAGCACTTTCTAATATTGACATTTTTTATGTATTTTATTATTAAGTAGGAAGGCAGAAAAAGGGTGTGAGAGAAAAGCCATTCTGTTCTGGAGCTTCATTAGCACCAATAAATCCTGTCGCATGTAAATGATCTGAAAAACTCAGAGCAATTATCTTTTCCTTTTAACTTGAGTGTTTTAGTGCAGATTGGTAGCTAATCAAGCTGAGAAAGTGAAATAGAGCATGTAAAAAAAATTGTTTATGAGTAATATTGTAAACAAGCTTTGCAGATAGTTCTCTACCTGTTTTAGTGCTATAATAAAACAAGTGGTGAAATCAGCATTGCATCCATTTAGGTGTAATTGTACAAATTGCTAGCTAATCAGAGTGAGAAAATTGAGCCAGAGCTTGGGAGAACAATGCTGTGTGCCATTAACTTGGTGTTTAAATGTATTTAAAGCATTTGGAGATTAAGACTTTTTAAAAAATAAACATAGATTTGGGTTTTTTTTTTAATAAAAATCATACTTCTGATATAGTTTCATTAGTGTAATCCAGAAGAAATTCCACTGACATTTGCGAAGTTAATCCAAACACAAATTGATGTAAGCAGCTTGAGTATCAGTGTCGTTTAATTCATTGTTCTCCGTTATATCAAGTCATAGATGTTTCATTAAAAATGCAAAACAGATCAAATGCACAGAACTCCAACAAATAAACAGCTCAGTTTATCAAGCCAGCTGCAGTTAGCAGTTCAATGGATTTTAACATGCTCAACACAGCGGGGACTTAACTGGAGCCATGTAAGCCTGCCTTGAAGGCTTCTGAACTTTTCAAGAAGTTTGAAAAAGCTTGAAAATTTATGAGATAGAGAGGGATTGACCTGATGCTTCTTTCCTGTTAATTGTGCTTTATTTAAGGTTTTCCATGCTCTAGTGTTATGCATTAATGTGGAGCTATCCAGCCTTGTGGATGCAACCTGATGGTTTCGATTTTTAAGAGATGTGACACAACTTAAAGCTCGCCCATATTGATATGGCAAAAAATATTTAAATACTGTACTACTCCACCCCAGAGTAGTACTTTTTAAAGGCTCTGATGCTCTACTAAAAACATTTCTACTTATTATATCTATTCTATTTACAGAAATAACAAACACATAAAAAGAAAAATAATCAACCTGTAGTCATGTATTCATAGTGCTGGAAGGATTTTCAGTAGGTCACCTAATCCTTTTTATATCCCAGACAGAAGCCACTTTACCTCAGTTATTTCTAAACAATATTAGTTATTTAAAGAAGTTCTTTTCAGATTTATGTTATGGACATTTTAATATTCAATATAAGGATTATAAGTACTAGTATCTAACAGGTAAAAAAAGTGGTGAGTCTCACAAGGATCTTCACTAATATTACCATGAAATATTTTTTCCTAAATGTAAATTTATAATTTTTTGAGACTGAAGCTCATTATTATTTATTCTACCTGCTGTGGCTGTAAACAGATTATTCCTTTCCTGTCAACAACATCCTTTTATGTTTTTGAAGGTTGTCTAAATCCACCTCAGTCTTCCTCAGGCAAAACAATTCTGATTTTTATAATGTTTTCTCATAGGTCATGTTTTCTAGACCTCTGATCGTTCTCATTACTCTCTCCAATACTCTCTAGACCCAGTGTTTCAGCCTTGAGGCCTACCAGTAACAGAGAGAAAAAAATTACTACATGTATCTTAACAGGCAATGCAGCTCTTTATATGTTTCATGATAATCTCTTGGGGTTTTTTTGTTGTAGTTTGTTTCGGTTGGGGTTTCTTTGGTAACATTTTGACTCATGTTCTGATCATGATCTATTACAACCCCTACATCCTTTTATACAGAAATATTACCCAACCAGATGCCTTAGGAACAAGTTTATGGAGATGATTAATCACTTGGCATTTGCTTGTGTTAGATTTCATCCAACTGTTTCTTCAAATTCTCAAAATTATTTTGAATTTTCTTTCAATTCAGCAGCATATCAGCTACCCCTGTTGGCTTATTTTTTTTGGACCAGTTAATAAGAACATCCTCTACTTAATCAACCATGTCACTGAAGAAAATATTGAATGATTAAACTTGACAGAGAAAAGGACAATTATTTTAAAGCACATAGATTTCATTAGGAATAAGGTAGATGTAAAACTACATGCACATACATGTAATTATGTATAAATGTGAATGTGTGTTCAGTGAAGTTCTGTTCAGGTTTTATGTTACGGAAATTTTAATATTCAATATGAGGATAATAAAGAACACGAGTAAATGGTGAGTTGTGCCCAAATTTCTTTGCTGTCGGGATATTTCTACGGCACCAAGCCTGCTGGTGACATAAGGGGTTCATCTGTCTCAAAAGGAAGAAAAGGATTCTGGACCAGGAGCTGACAGGACTCACTGAGAGGGCTTTAAACTAGGTTTGAAGAGAGAAGGGGTTAAAACTAGGCTAGCTGGAGATGAGGTTAGGGACAGTGTGCCAGGGCCTCAGGTGAGATTGAAAGCCCAGCTGAAGTGCTTTTACACCAATGCACGCAGCATGGGCAATAAACACGAGAAGCTGGAAGCCATTATGAGGCAGGGGAACTACTGTGTAGTTGCCATCACAGAAACGTGGTGGGATTACCCTCGTGATTGGAGCACTGCAATGTAAGGCTATAGGGTCTTCAGAAGGGATAGGCAAGGAAGGAGAGGTGGTGGGATGGCTCTGTATANAATGTAAGGCTATAGGCTCTTCAGAAGGGATAGGCAAGGAAGGATAGGTGGTGGGATGGCTCTGTATATTAGGGAGTGCTTTGATTGCATTGAGCTCAATGATGGCCAGCAAGGCTGATATCCTAATGGGAGTCTGGAATAGACTACCCAACCAGGATAAGGAGGCAGATGAGGCACTGTGCAAGAGCCTGGCAGAAGTCCCACCATCGCTAGCTCTTGTTCTCTTGGGGGACTTTAACCTACCAGGTATCTACTGGAGGTACAGAACAGCAGAGAGGAAGCAGTCTAGGAGGTTCCTGGAGTGTGTGGAAGATAACTTCCTGACACAACTGGTGAGGGAGCTTACCAGGTGAGGTGCCCTGCTGGACCTGCTGTTTACTAACAGAGAGGGACTGGTGGGAGATGTGATGGTTGGAGGTCCTCTTGGGCATAGTGACCACAAGATGATAGAGTTTTAAATTATTGGTAAAGTAAGGAGGGGGATCAGAAAATCTGCTACCTTTGATTTCTGAAGAGCAGACTTTGGACTGTTTAGGACCCTGGTTGAGAGGGTCCTTTGGGAGACAGTCCTGAGGGGAAAAAGGGTCCAGGAAGGCTAGACCTTCTTCAAGAAGGAAATCCTAAAGGCATAGGGTCAGGCTGTCCCCATGTGCCATAAGACATGCAGGCAGGGTAGAAGACCGGCCTGGCTGAAAACAAAGCTCTGGCTGGGACTCAGGGAAAAAAGAAAGTTTACCACCTCTGGAAGAAGGGGCAGGTGACATAGCAAGAGTACAAAGATATAGTTAGGTCATGCAAAGAAAGAATTAGGAAAGTAAAAGCTCAGCCAGTGGCCACTGTAGTAAAGGGAACATGGTCACCAAGGATGGGAAAAAGGCTGAGGTACTCAGTGCTTTCTTTACCTCAGTCTTTGTCAGATAGTTATCCTCAGGGTACTCATCCCCCTCAGCTGGAAGACAGGGATGGGGAGCAGAATGAAGCACCCTTAATCTAGGAGAAAGTAGTTGGTGACCTAATACTCCAATTAGACAACAACAAGTCCATGGGGCTGGATGGGATCCACCTAAGGATACTGAGGGAGCTGGCGAAGGTGCTCACCAAGCTGCTTTCTATCACTTCTCAGCAGTCCTGGTTAACTGGAGAGGTTCCAGATAACTGCCAATGTGATACTCATCTACAAGAAGGATCAGAAGGAGGATCTGGGATCTACAGGCCTGTCAGCCTGACCTTGGTACCAGGGAAGGTTATGGAGCAGATCATTTTGAGGGTTATCACACAGCAGGTCCAGGATAACCAGGGGATCAGGCCCAGTCAGCATGAATTGATGAGAGGCAGGTCCTGCATGACTAACCTGAAATCCCTTTATGATAAGGTGACACACCTAGTGGACAGGCAGAAGGCTGTAGATGTTATTTACTTGGATTTTACTAAAGCCTTTGACAGTGACCCCCACGATATTCTCCTAGAGAAGCTGGCAGCACACAGTTTAGAGAGGTTTACCCTTTGTTGGGTAAGGAACTGGCTAGAGGGCCAAGCCCAGAGGGTAGTAGTCAATGAAGTACAATCCAGTTAGTGGCCGGTCACCAGTGGTGTTCCACAGGGCTCAGTGTTGGGGCCGGCTCTGTTTAACATCATCAATGACTTGGATAAGTGTCCTAGTTCAGGCCGGAGCAGAATTGATTCTGTTAAGGTGGTATTGCTTCTAGCCAAGGTTCCTTTAAAAGTGACTGCATTTCTCTGAAAGCTGGCAGTATGTTTTCAAAACAGTGCTTGCTTCTAGTAGCTTAGGCCTAAATGTTTGGGTTATAGCTAAGGATTGGAATGTAAACCCTTTGTGATTCCACTGGGAAGTGAGGGGGGTGCAGGGTGAGAGCCTGCACCTATAGGGAAGGAACAGGCAAGACAGGTGACCCCAAACTGACCAACTGAGTATTCCATTTCATGCACATCTTGGTCAGTATAAATTTAAGGGGCAGTTCCCTCTATGCCCTCTTCTTCACTTTCCTTGCAATTCTGCTTTGGGCCCAGCTTTGCTGCTTCTTGCTTCTGAGTCCAACATCTGAGTTCCAGCTTCCCCCTTCCCCGAGTTTGAAGGGAGAGCGACTGGAAGGGAGAGCGGGAGGTTTGGATCTTGGTGCTGGCTCTTTATCTATATTTATATGTATATTTGTCTGCTGTTACTGCTTTTTATTAAAGTAGTTAAAGTTATTTTGCCTTTTCCAATCCACAAGTCTCGTTATTTCACTCAAAGCATAAAAATAAGGGGAACGAGTGCACCCTCAGTAAGTTTGCATATGACACCAAGTTGGCAGGAGTGTGATCTGTTTGAGGGTAGGACGGCTCTACAGAGGGATATGGTTATGTTGGATCAGCTTCAACGAGGACAAGTGCCAGGTCCTACACTAGAGTCACAACAACCACATACAATGCTACAGGCTCGGGACAGAGTGGCTGGAAAGCTGCCTAGTGGAGGTGCTGGTCTACAGACAGCTGAACATGAGCCAGTACTGTGCTCAGGTGGCCAAGAAGGCCCAACAGCACCCTGGCATTTATCAAAAATGGTGTGAACAGTAGGACCAGAGAAGTGATCTTCCCCCTATACTCAGCACTGGTGAGGCTGCACCTCAAATACTGTGTTCAGTTTTGGGCCCTTCATTACAAGAAAGACATTGAGGCATTGGACACTGTCCAGAGAAGCGCAACTAGGCTGGTGAGGGGTCTAAAGTGTCAGTTTTATGAGGAGCGGATGAGGGAACTGGAGTTGTTTAGTCTGGATAAGAGGGACTCAAGGGAGAACTTATCACTCTCTACAACTACCTGAAAGGAGGCTGTAGTGAGATGGGGGTAGGTCTTTTCTACTGGGTTAACAGTGAGAAGAGAAGAGGAAATGGCCTCAAGTTGCATTAAGGGGGTTTAGATTCTATGTTAGGAAAAGTTTCTTTACTGAAAGTGTTGTTAGGCATTGGAACAGGCTGTCCAGAGAAGTGGTGAAGTCACTGTCCCTGGAGTTGTTTGGCATGGTGGTGATAGTGAGGTGGTTGGACTTAGTGATCTTAAAGATCTCTTCCAACCTTAATGATTCTGTGATTCTATTAAGATTTAATAAGTCTGACTCTTTGTTACTCACTTGTTTCTTCACTATGATATGTCTTCACCACCTCCCCTTCCATTTTATTACTGACTTAAGCCTAAATTTCTTCAGTATCCCTAAGAAATTTGCAGGGTGAAATGAAGTAACAATGATTGTGTAATATTGTGATATCTACAGTTTTGTAATGGCCTAGAAGTTGTTAATAAGAAATAGATAACGATTGGCAATGGAAAAACAGACCAGCAGTTGTACAGCCTTGGGGTAAGTCAGAAAGAATAAAGGCGAATAAGGAGGAAGATAAGGCAGCTGTCTGTAAGCAGACACCATCACTAATTATTTAATTATGTTGTGGGTGCCATCAGAAAGAATGTAAAGAATGATATTTTTATTAAGAAATCAAAGGTTATATTGTACAACACAAGAAGAAATTGTTTTGCACAAATACAAGAATGACATTTCTCTCATAACTGGTTAGTTAGTCTTATAACAGGTTAGTAGAAACAAAATTCAGTCAGTGGTTTCCTGTGAATGGCTTAAAACAAGACAGAAATAAAAAATTGGTTTGCATGCTTAAAGTCTGGAGTGCATTACTCACTACAGAAATACTTAGAGTAATATGTCTGTGATATTTTAAGCAGATGATTGTAATTTACAGATCTCCCATAGGATTTGGTTTTCAGGACATTATTTTCCTGCCTTTAGTAGGGAAATTCTCTTTGTGTGGTGACTGAAATAAAAGTCAAATAAAATCAAGCCAGGATCTTTTGAGGGAATATGAGATCAGCTGGGAAAGATTAAGATTCAGGGGTAAGGACATAAATAATAATCTTTCAGGGTAAAAAAATCAGAGGCAGAATTTCTGTGGAATCAGATACTACAAGCAGAAGAGTTTTAAAGTAAATATTACTCCCTTCAAACCATGACAGTGCAAAATTATGAAAATCCAAATATTCCTACAATGGATAAAATCTATAAAAAATGGGGCTATAAAAGAGAACTCTGCGCTACAAGTAGAATGATTTAATGTAGAATCATCACAATGGTGAGATACAAAGTTATATAAGGAAACAACTCCTGCAGAAAGACATACACTTCTTTCTTTGTAATATACAGTGAAGAAAGGAAACTGATTCAAGCATAAGATGTCATTACCCACCACATACCTGTACCAATAGATTTTTGAAAATTATTTTGAACATCAGAAAGCAGTCCCAGAAAGCAAAACTTACTCTGCTATTCTCTCACCTGTTTCAGACAGAGTTGTTACTGTAGTATGAAAACAGAATATAATCTGTAACAAATGCAGCTAACAGTGAGCTTGAAAGGCTCTTCTATCCATTTATTTTCTGATCCTATATTATTTGATACTCAGAAGAAAATTAAGAATTAAGGAAAATTTTGTAAGCTAAGGTCAGATGAGTATAATGAACATTTAATTAACGTCTTGCTCCTGAGGCAGGTACAATACCATTTTGAGGAGCAGGGAGTAGAAAGCTAGAGCTCAAAAATTGTAGGAAAGATTCCTGAAGGAATAGAAATTATTTTGAAGCATTTACTGACTTGACTTGTTGCCATATCTTCTCAAGTAAGCAAACTTAAACAGCAGTGGCATTGTAAAACCCTAGAGGGGTATGGAGCACTAAAGTATGAAAGAGTTGTGTTTCAAAAAGCTTCAAAAGCATAGCTTACATATAAATGTACATGATGATGTAAGTACCCTCAAATAAAATGTCCAAGTTTTATAGACAAATAGTTGAATAGATTGGAGGACGTGAACTCTGCATTTAGAGATAATTTGTAGGTTCCTTTCTTCAAGCGTCAAATTAATGCAGCATTTAAAACTTGGAGAGTTAGGAAAGGGCACTATTTATTTACTGTCCTCTCGTCTGGATTACAAGGCACTTGAATAGTGTTTCATTGATTAAGGGATATTCTTTGAAGAGATATGAAGTGCATACAGCTGCATATTTTAGTGATTTGCCTGTATCCAGCACCACTTGAGAAGCATCTAGAACATCTGGAGGAAGTGCTCCAAGAGACTGTATTAAATTTAGGCAGATATACAGAGGACTAAAAATAAATTAAATCTGAAATTCGTGCTAAAAGAAAGGATGCTGATGTTTACAAGTCCAAGCTATGCTAGACAGTCCACTGCAAAAAGGAGTTAGTAAATAAGAATATGTGGAAGGTTTATTCTTAACTTTTCTACTTTTAATGTGTTTATCAGTCAAACTGAAGGTGATCTGGAGAAATTAATAAGCTAGACCTGACAGGCAATGAAGATAACCATCTGTGAATGCAGAGCTTCAGAGCCCAGATTTGTTGGCTGTGTACATAGACCAGCTCAAATATTTCAAGAATCACCATGGGTATAGTTTTTTTAGAAGGAAAGAAGCCACAGATGTAAATGCAAAATTGTTTCTACAAGACCAAGCCACAGCACAAAAATTGTTTATGGATGTAAAAGGCTAATGTAAAGTTCTAGGTCAGGTTTGTATGTAGACCATTTGGTCTTTTTTAAAGACTACAGAACACAAGACACGAATTTTCTGAGACAACTGGGCACCATGGCATTCAGCATTTAAGATAACCTAGAAAACAAAAGTAAGGATATTCCCATGGTTAGCCCTAAAGGAGAAGAACAAATTAACTAGCAATGAAATGTTGCACTGGTTGGAGAGGAGAACAGATGTCCTAAACAGCTGCTTTTCATTAGAAAGTGGAAGTGAAGCCAGTGTATTCCTGGAGAGCAAAATGCTACACTGGAGACAGGTAGGATTCCTAATGGAGGCACACAAAAAAACACATGCTTCAGAAAAGGCAAGAGGAAAGACTAGATTTGACAAATGTAGAAATGTAGCCTGCTTCTTAACAGGCTTGGATTATGCTGAATATGTAAAAGATTTTGTGAGTCTAAAAGAGGGGGTAGACCCACATAGTAATGAACTAGAACCAGTCTACTCTTTTCTAAAGACCATTCATTAGTCTATTCTAGTTTTCTGTGCCTGTTTCTTTTACAACCAGTAATGGGTAGATTATCCCAGGCCACTTGACATGCTAGGCAGCTTGTGACCCAAGTCTGAGACTCTCGATATTCTCCTTCCTGCCTAAACTCTTAACTACTTGCTAGCAATCAACCTCAGTATCCCTTAACAATGATGAAGTGCAAGAGCAATGGAATATAACCAACAGAGTCAATGAAAAGAAGTCACCCCTTTATTTAGTGCCCATTAGCACTTGGTCTTGCCCCAGCTGTTGTGAAGGATAATTGAATTGTTTAATTTGCAACTGGATTGTTTTAGCAGGTTTCTTTTTTGCTTACTCTCATTATTGAGTGATACTTAACTCCCATAAGAGTAATTTAAACTGAAATTCTGCCTTTGCCTGGCCTAAAACAGAGACCAGTTGCTCTATAATGAGTAAATAAACAATGCAGTGCTTTAATCATTGTTGTTTTACACCTGAAAACTGCTCTGTAAACTACTTAAACACCTCTATACTCTGTTACATATGTCACTTTCATTTTCTACAGTAAGGGTTTAATTAGATTGGCATCTAAGACGCTAATTGAAATCCATTTACTTTCATCTGGTATAAACTAAATGTGTACACTAGATCTCTGTGAATACTAAAAACACTGTCTGGTAAAGATAAATCATAACAAAACCAGAAGAAAAAGATTCTGATACAGTCCTGGTTACAAAGGAAATAGCTTTAATGTCAGAGAAATACACAGGTAGAAGGATTATCTTTGCTGAGTGTTATATTCATCTTCCTAAACTTCTAACATCTCTTCTGGACTGCCAATCTAAATCAAGATAATTTTTATATACATGAGATTAATCAAAATCAGACTAATTGTTTTCCAAGGTGTGTTGCTTAATGGAGACTGCAGATAAAACAGCAAATAAGATACCCCTTTTAGCACTCATTAGAAGTAAATAATGTTGAACTATGAATTGATCAGCAAAGGAAGCCATGCGAAACGCGATTGTTTGATTAAAAGGAAGACTGATTGAAGCCTGTTCCATCTGCAGCTGTTCTTGACTTTACTTGGTTCACATATCCTATATAACAATAGAACTCATAAAATGAGTACCCCCTAGGTCCATATTTAATATTGTAATGTCAACTCACCAAGTTGACCAGGCAAAATGGTGAAATAAGGTGACAGAATTCCCAGAATAGGAGGTGGAGACAATTAGATATCTCTAAGATACATCTCTCTTGATATGTGAGCTTCCCCTGGGAAGCAAAAACTGATAAGAGCAGGATGTGATTGAATTCAGAGAAACTGAAGTCCAGAGACTGAACCCTAGACTTAAAAACTGTTAGAAGATAACTTCCATCTATCAGGAAGCTATCATGGAGGAGGTCTTCTCCTGAAGACAAATTCTTGATTAGATAATCTCATATGTACTTTGTATATAACCAAGAAAAATTAAATATTATGTACAGTAATTCAGTGATGGGCAATACACAAGATGTAAGTGAGTAGGCAACAAAAGAGTTTGTGTGTAAAGATGGTCTCAAACTTGGATATGAAACCCAGGTCATTGTTTTCTGGGAAAGCAGAAATCAAATGAGAAAGAAAGAGAGTCTGTGAGTAAGCAAGAGGAAACAGTTCAATGACCTGGGCTCCTCTACATACTTTGTACCTGGGTAATCTGGAGGAATAATTTAAATTAACCTGCATAGGGAATTTCTGTTGCTTTCAGGGTTACATAGCTGAAGTACTGTGGGGTTTCTAGTACATTGTAATTAGGCAAATTTAAATGTCTATTTTTAGAACTCTAAATAGATGTTTTGGATTTTGTCCTAAGCAGCTGCACACTGTTAACCATTCCAGAGTTTTAAATACATGAGACTGAGAAAATGCTTGGATACAACCAGTGAATACTTCAAATTTAAGTGACAAAACTTATGTAGCTTAAAAAACCAGAATAGCCACTCATTAGTCTTGTTTTCAACAGCTATTGACAATCTCAGTCATGAAAGAGTATGTATAGTATGGCCTTTTGTTATGGCACTGAAATGTGGAAGAAGAGGCAGGAATGTACCTTGAAGCCAACTAACAGGTATGAAGATGACTGTGGTAGCTTTTCTGCCCAACGGGGAGTAATAGGAGAGGCAGAAGGCAGTTGTAGCTGCTTAATAAAGTTGTAGCAGGGCCTAGAGGAGAGGTTGGTTTTTAGATTGAGACTTGATTTTTGAAGGATTTTCTAGATTGGTCTCAAGCTGACCTAGTCAACACTGAGAATATGCCACCAATATGTGCAAGGGATCGCCTGCTAGTAAACACAGCCTGAAAAGCTGTTCCTTCTTCCAAGGCAGCTGATCTAGCTATAAATTTAACAAAACTTACTGGCCTTATTTAGTATTTAGTCCCTGATGATACAGTTAACACTAGCTAATAAAACAGTTGTAGCTAAAGCAGAGGCATTTTGCATGTATAAATGTAGTATATCAAACAGTCTTCAAGAGTAGCTTGTTTAGAACCCAAACAGGAGTATACTAATACAGCATAACTGCACAAACATTTTTTTACCCAACAGCCCAGTAAAAATAGTACTGTCATTGCTAGCAACGGGCTTTATGCTTACTGTGCTTCATGCAGTGTGACATTCCAATCCTGGCCTGTTAGGCTTGTTATCAACTTATTATGAGAAATTGTGAGGTATGCTCAGCTTGGAGCCAGGTTTCTATTGTTTATGATGTGTAGTTTAAGCTTGCATTAATAGCAAAGACCTTGAAAATATCAACACTGATTTAGAAAAACATCCCCAGAACTATTAACTATACACTGATGGGTAGTTACTGCTTATTGAAAAATTGCAACGTAGAGAACTGGGATAAAACTTCTTTTGCTTTAAGAAAAGCAGCAGAGCATGAGAAGGAAAGAAACAGATGAGCAGCATGATAAGGCACACGCCACGGCCTGGAAAAGTAGCACTCCCCTCAGGATAAGGCAGCATGTAGCCTAGGGTGGAGGCAGAGGGCTGAGAATTGACTAGCATTATAAAAGATTCTGAATTTGGTGAGTTGGGAGAAGTTATCTACTTCAGATACACCTTAACTTCACGGTGGAGACTAAGAGCACCCAGAACTGTAGCCATCTGTGCTAATTAAGTGGCATCATACCTAAGGGCAGATCCTGTCTGACAAACCTAGTGGCTTTCTACGATAGTGTGACTACCTCAGTGGACAAGGGACAACCTGTGGATGTGATCTATCTGGACTTCTGCAAGACCTTTGACACAGTCCCCCACAACATTCTACTGGCCAAGTTAGAGAGCTATGGATTTGATGGGTGGACTGTTCAGCGGATAAGAAACTGGGTGGCTGACCGCATCCAGAGGGTAGTGGTCAATGGCTCGAAGTCCAGCTGGAGATCAGTGACAAGTGGTGTCCCTCAGGACTCTGTACTGGGGCCTGGACTGTTTAATATTTTTATAAACAATATAGACAGGATCATTGAATGCACCCTCANAACCTAACAGTGAATTTCCAGTACCTCAAGGGAACTTCCAAGAAGGCTGGAGAGGGCCTGTTTACAAAGGCCTATAGTGAAAGGACAAGGGGCAATGGTTTTAAATTGGAAAAGAGTAGATTTAGACCTCCAGAGGTCCCTTCCAACCCAAATGATTCTGTGATTCTGTGATCAGGTTGCTGGTATTGCATTTTGGGAGCTAGTATCAGCTATGAATGTTAAGGACTTTGAATACCAAGTGATTATGATAATAACGGCTAATAAGAACTAGCCATTAGCAGGAAGGGAGTTATTAATGAGTGCTAGACTAGGAAAGTTTAAAACTGGCCTAATCTATCAGTCTTCTAAAAACTCCCATCTCTTTAACTGATACATCTCTGTATGTTCAGCTGTTAAACGGTCCCTGGCACTTTTTTATTATTTTTAATCCCAGTTTTCCAGAAAATGACCATGTGCAGTCAAGTGATATCATATGTGAAATATTGTTCTCAATAGCTAGCCTGTATCTACCTTCTCTGTGGGGGTAGATCACAGAGATCACTGTGAGGATCTCCCCCAGCTGTTACTCTGCAGAGAGAACACACTGAACATGAGACAAGGTGATTGACTGAAATACCACATCCTTCACAGCAAAGTATTTGAGTCATTGTTGCAGAAGATTTCAAGGTGGTTTCAAGAAGGGTTTCAATAATATTTCCCCCTAGCAGCTCCTGCTCTGGCTGTTAACAATTTCATCTCCCCAGGTATGTTGATTGAAACCCCAAGTGGAGAATCTGGCCCTTCCAGAGATTCCCTTGGGTGTTTCCTGCTGTAGAATTACCCAACTTGTACATAAATATGGTGCTTATAATTGGTCAATAAAGACTGTTGCAGCAGATGCAGAAATAGTCACGTAGGCCAGACTTTTCTACATAGCAAAGAAAGATAGGAGAGTTTTTATGTGTAATTAAGATAGCCAGTAGCTGGAGCAGTCATGTAGGATGACTGGCCAGCTGGAATTTACAAATTGAGCAGAAGAGGGATTTGGGAAGGCTTATGTGATCCAACTGGAAACACCATTGCAAGGATGCATGCAATGAAGATTCCTGTTTCCATCTCTAAAGCAACTGATTGTCATGTTTGAGAGTCTCATTCTCCATGAAAAAGTTATCCAGTGTGAAGATTGCAAAAAAATATATTTTTTTTAATAACAGTCTGCCTGTGTGTGTGTGCCACACAGTTCAGATCATCTGGAGTCTAATTTTCACATAAAATCTGCCACCAACTGAATGTTTTCTAGCCTTCCAGCTGCAAAAGAACAATTATGGCTGACTGAGTCTATCCAGCATCAAGGTCACTAGGACTACAGCAGTTAGATGTGTTATTCTGCAGGTATAGCCTGGGGAGAGTGGCAAAAGGCTAAAGTGTTCATTCCAGAGTAGTTTGGCCCTGTGGATATTTTCACCTTAGTTGGCAGACAATTAACAATGTGATATACGGTTAGAGACATATTGTTTTTCAAAGGGAGAGAGCATTGCTTCTGAAGGTTTGATTAGCTACCTAGGTAACTATAGATTATCTTGTTCTGAGAAGTAACTGTAACTGCCCTGTCTCCACAAGACAGATATATTTCCCTAAACAACAATGGGTTCAAAATACTTTTAATAAATACATTGTCAATAAATGTTTTATGTTGTTATTAAATATTGTTGTTAAATACCCTAAGAAAAACTATTCAGACTTCTTTCATTATCTGCAATAAAAACCATTGTTGCTTATTGCTCCACAATACAAGACATCTATCTAGTAAAACAGTGACAAACTATATTACATTGTATAAATAGGAGTATAGTCAGTCCAAGGAGTATTCTCATATACTCCAGTGGCACTTTCAGTACAGAAGTTAGCTCACATTGATGGGAAAAGTGTATTACTTCTGTCCAGTATCTGAGACAGTTGAAATATTTTCTATATTGTGTCTCTAATTAATGCCATAAAGCATAATGAAGACATGTCAGTAAAAGAATAGGATTGCCCAGATGTACTTAAAATATTTCTTCATCTCTGATGACAGGTCAATATTGTATTTTATGGTTGTAATAAAAAATGCTGCATGTAATGATGCATTTCTAGAATTTAATCAGCAAATACAAGAACTTTCCAGTTAGCCAAAGTATCCAAGGGATTCGCAGTGTTCCCTGACTCTATCTTCTCAATCACAGTTATGACTCAGATGATGAGACAAAGGACTTTGATAAATCTAGTCTCCATCAAGAGACTCCTAGGAAACATGCATGATTTCATGCAGTTTCTTTGTGGACCTTAGTAGATGTAAACTTCTTTACAGTAGTTGAAACCTTGGTAGCTTTTCAGAAGCAGCTTTATATTTAGATTTAGGTGCTTAGGTCCTCCCAAATTTCACTGAGATAGCTAACAGGATCCATTGATGGCAGGGACATATCTAAAGCTGTTTCTCAGTAAGTAGGAATGTATTAAAAAATAGTTTTCTTTTATATTCGAGGAAATCAAGCAAGTTTTTGAGGGCTGTACTGGGTACAGATGTCCAGGCACTGGCAGCAGAAGCTGTAGGGGAGACTGGGGCTGCCCCATGCTGGACACAGCCAATGCCATCCAGTTCCAACCCACCCACCACAGGGCACAGCTGAGCCCAGCGGCCAAGGGGGTGGTGCCTTGGGGATGATGTACTGGTATGGTATGGCTAGGCTTCGCGAACGNTGTACTAAAGAAAGGGTAAAAGTGCTGCACTGGAGTTGCAAGAGATAGGAGTGAAGAAATGTGTGAGGATCAACTGTACAGGCACCAAGCTCAGAGAAGAGCAAAGGGAGTTGGTGCTCTAGGTGGTGGAACAGAGATTCCAATGGAGCCCATGGGGAGATCACAGTGAGCAGATATCCACACTAAAGCCCATGGATGACCCTATGCTGGAGCACATGGATGCCTTCAGAAAGAATAGTAGCCCATGGAGAGCCCATGCCAGAACTTGAGAAAAAGGTGAGAGAGAAGGAGCAGTAGAGAGGAGATGTTCTGGACTGAGCACCTCCCCCCATTTCTCGTTCTTCTGTGCCACTCAGAAGTGGGGAGGAGGTGTGAAGTGATTAAATCTTACGCTGGGGAGAAGGAAGGTGGAGTTAAGGCATTTTAGTTTTCTCTTTGTTTCTCACCATCCAATGAGCATAAGCAGCATAAGCGTCCTTTCCTTCAAAGCAACAAAAAGCTAATGTAGAAGTCTGCAGTAAATCAATTATTTTATTATTTATTTTAAATTTATTAATTTCCATTCTACTACCAAGTGAATATTTCAATTCAAATTCATGGTTTTATCTTTTGTTTGGCATGACCTGCATTTCTCACAAACATTTTAAAAATCTCAAGAGGACAGCTTCCTATGGAGCAGGTAGACTTCTTGCAATTGTTTAAGGGTCTTTCTACTCTCTTCTGGTAAATTAATACTTTTCAGTTTTTGAAAAAAGTTGATATTGCTAGTTAGATTTGAATTTAATTTTTTATCACCAATAATGGTCAATAGAAGAAATCTACCTCTTTTGAAATAAAAACCATGTCTGCTTTTTTTTTTTTTTTAAAATAAATCTCCAAATGTTAGCCTTTGTGCATATCATATTCCATGCAATATATTGGATATTGTTAGTGTGTCAGGACTCCTTACCCCTAAGCTCTGTGCCACCCTCGAAACCATTCAGGAGTGTGTGTGTTTAACTGGAGCACTCAAAACCATTGCTTCTGGAGGAACCAGAAAAGCTTTCCAGCCCCAAATGCAGACTGCACATTCTGCCTCTGTCCTTATTCCACACAGGAGGAGATTTGAAAGCATCTGCAGAGTGTCACTGAGCAAAGTGCTTTTCTCTGTTCCATCACGTTGTGTGCGGAAAAAAAAACAGTTAATGCAAGAGCATTTAAACTCAATTTGTCCTGGGGAAACTGAAAATGTTGCCTAATAATTGTATATGAATAAAGATACATAATAATCAGCATAAATTAAGCAGATGATGCCATGGCAAAGAAATGTAATTTCTTTCTTTATTGCAAACACTAGATAATAGAGAAAGAAAATTCAGTCCTTCCTTATATATCTAGAAAGACAGTTTTATACAGGTCTTCATAATGAGCTCAATGATTAAATATTTCTAAGATAAATACAATAACTAGACTTGGAACTGAGCTTGTAGATATGCCATTAATTCTCAGTCCTCATACTGTGAATTTTGTCAGACTTCATAAAACAATAAACAAACAAACAAAAGGTTCAGAAAGCCTGTGTGCCATTAGGAGAGCCAAAGAAATTATTCCAGTCTGCAACCAGGACATTGCATTCTTTTTTTTAGTGAGTAGCTTTCAAAAGGTATCACATTCCAAATAAAACTGCAATTGGAGTATAGATACCAAACTGGAGTATAAATACTAAATATTTAACAGAGCATTTTAGAGTTAAGGGGTTTAGGTTTGGCAAGACTAATAGAATGCATTAGGAACTGCTTTCTTTCATAGCAGAGATGAAATACATCCAGATTCTGTGTACACTGTGTAAAAAAATAGCAGTTATATTGTTGTGCAAAAAGTGACAGCATCAAGAAAATTATGTGGAAGAGAAATCCCTTAAAGCCTCTGCTCTGGTCTTTATTTTCAGTAAGAAATTTTGCATTTTCTATCTTTTAAAGTCTAGTAGTCACTTTCATTACTTAAACAGCTGCAAAAGTGTACAAGGATGGCAGATACTTTCCTAAAGGAATGATGAGCAGGTTTATTTTTGTAGTGTTTGCAAGTTATAAAGACACATTTCAGGCAATTGAATGGAATTATTTCAAATTTTAAAACTACTTTTTGTATAATGAAATTTATCAGTAGAGGAGCTTGTCCAGGTATTTCATACACCTTATACATCATTCCAATGCCTAAACATGGACACCAAATATTGTTTGTCACTTCTAGAAACCACTCTTAGAAAGTTATAGGACATCCACAGGTCCTGTATTATGTCTGTCAGCTCAATATTGATGCTTTGGATACTTCTGGGCTCCCCTATAGTTCTGGACACCTATGTTTTAAAAATAAATCCTGTCTCATCTGCATGAGTTGTTGTCCTGTAGCTTATATGTTTGGCACAATGGAGTTCAGGGCATTTTGGCATGCTCTGTACAGATGGGGCTGTAACAGTCATGCAGTATAGCTGTCTCAAATAATATGATCTTTTCTCATAGCAGTTTTTGAATAACTGTTTTCTTACTTTACATTAAATTCATGAGCATTATGTGATGTACAATGGTAAATCAGAGAGGATGTCTTTGCTTTACTTGGTTTAAGTGCTCTTTCAATAGCAGCAGTAGAACTTACTTAGCTATGTATATTCCTGAACAATATTTTGGGATTTTATAGCAAAGAATTTAGATAAATAGTGTGAGACCTATTCAGATGTAGAAAATCATGAGACTACAAAGAATTTAGAAGAGACGATCAGGTCAAACTGACTGTTCTGAAGATTCCCTCCTGATCTAGTTAGGGCAACTTTGCCATAGGTGCCACTTAGCATACCATAAACCCATATAGAGTTATTTTGTTGATTCTTCTGATAGTATTTAGTATTTGGATGGTTGGTAGAAATACAGAATGTTGATTATCTAAACAATTTAATGATGAAAAGTAGGGATTTAAAGTGTTTTAAATTGGAGAGGAGAGAGATGAGCATGAAAATTGATCACTCGTCAGTGATCAGTGGAAGAAGCAATGATGCTGCTCTGAAACATGTACTAACACATGCTCTCTCATTTCTGATGGAAATGCACAATGTGTGAAACTGAAGAAGTGACATTCTGCTGGTTGCAGCTAATCATTCTCTATAAAGAGAGAAGAAGGAAAACATTTTCTACAGTTATTTTGGTTTGTTACAGTGATAAATAAGATTTTTGCCTTCACTGTATCTTCTCATATGGTTTTGATTCTGGATTCTATCTTATGTTTTTACAAAGACATATCAGTTACATTTTGAAATGGTTACTTACCTACCTGTGTAGGTAAATCAATTTGCATGGCTCTTCATATGATTTGGTTGTAGGTTCAGCTATACCTACTGCACTGTGAAAAGAGAAATTTTACCAAAGTTACTAATAAAGATCTTTAGGCACAGTCTGAAAATCACTTGGGGTCTCCTGTGGCCCCTGATGCGATAACTGNAATATCTAACAAAGCTGGAAAACAGACTAGGTCATTTTATAATTCTCAGACTGGCTAGATACATCAGATGGGATTCCAGCATTCATTTATGAGAAAAAGTACCTGATTTTGCTTAAGTTGCTATTATGGCCTCTGGAATCTTCTTTTGTATACCTATGACCTCATTGTGACACTTTGGAAATTGTGTAATATATTTAAGGGGTTTGTACAGTTATGTTGCAATGAAATCATCATTTATATCTTCATTTTAGACATCATTCCTGTATTATTGACTAGACCAAAACAATATGTAAAAATAGAAATTTAATCTGAAATATCCCTTTATGAGGGGCAATTAGAGAAGAATTCAAAACACAAAGTGAGATTCAGAGGCATTTTTTCAGCTAACTAACTAATGTAGATGCTGTTTGAAACTCAAAATTCCAGTTTGCAGAGATGGAGAATAATTTGGTGTTACAGAATGGGAGACTAAAAAATCTGCCTTGATTTAGGTTTACACTTGTGTCCTGGTGTGGAATAACAAGATCTACGTGTCTCCTCCCTTCTTAACACATATCTGGGGAAGACAACAGAAGAAAACAAATGTAAAATCAATGAAAATGATAAAATTACATGTAAACAGGCAAATGTTATGACAATTAAGTATACAAAACATCGCTTATATATTGCATGTAAACATTTCCAGTTCCAGTATTACAGTATATTGTTGTATAACCTATCCGATATTTTAATAAGAAAATTATTTAATCATTCACTTATGTCATTAGTCATTAGCTTCTGTAAGGGGATGTTCTCTTACTAGTAGTGAGTGCAGTCGCAACATAATTCTGCACAGTAAAAGAACAGTGCTCTACATAAAGTGTTGCAGAGTAAATCAGGACCTTGTTGAAAGATGCTGAACAGCAAAAATACCAAGCTAAGATTTCAGTGGTACTGTAACATTAAAAGTAAATGCAGAACTTGGACTGAATGTTCTGAATTTATAGTAGGTCTATATCTATAAATGAATTTCAAGGTCTGGTGAATTTACTTTTACAGCAACAGAACTTTTTGATGTCACTGCTGATGTAAAACTCTCTTAGAGTAGGAAATTTGGCCGAGGAAGTATAAGAGAATGGCTGGCCTTTGATAAGTCTCTACACCTATACTTATCCTATGGTTTTACTACTGTCACGAGTAGTACGAGAAAGACTGTGATGGTATGATGTATGTTTGGGTGTGTGTGCTATGTCTGTCTGAAAGGGTGATGGATGATTATTGATGCTTACCACAGAAAGCTCCAGATCCCTAAAGCACTCCAGCACTCCTATATTCTGTTCTGATCAGTACTGTTATTTTTTAGTTTTATAGATAGATTATTGATGCTCTAAGGGTAGAAAAGTATTATTTAAACTGAGAAAATACCAACATTTTATTATTTTATATAAATGACTGAAATACACATGAAATCCTTTGCACCATGAAATATAAAGCTACAATTTCAATTGTGGATTTTTCTCTTTGTTTTTGAAAAGCTTAATTGCATGCAGAACCTTTTTGTTACAAAAGTTTATTAAATAGGGTTAAAAGCTATTGCATATATTAGAGAGCAGGAACCTAAATCGTCGTCGTCGTGGCTAGGCTTCGCGAACGAAGATCCAGGGAGGGCTCCATCCACACTCCTCATCAGCGCCTTTTCCAAGTGCACTGATAAAAAGAGGATAGCGGATAGCACCCTCGAGCCTGCACAAGGGATTTTTTTTTAGGTGAGACACAGCATGCGCAGAGCTGGACCCACCCTTTAGTCCTAAGGTTCATCTGCCAGGGCCTAGCAAGCTTGGACGCTGGCAGCGAGGTCCTTAGGACAGAGGTTTAACCTCTTAGATGGAAGGCCTTCCAGGGCTAAATGAGCTCCATCTGCCCGGGTTTGGAATCAGAGTTGTCCTTCTCCTAGGATGACTGCCAGAAGGCTAATGAGCACATCCTACCCATACAAGGATTATAGGAACATGGGTATCACTCCCCACACTTTCCCGTGGGCAATGAGTTTAATGCTCCCTCTGCTGTCGGCACAATTATTGCACCAGGGGCCACAGGAGACCCCTAGTGATTTTCAGACTGTGCCTGAAGGAACCTAAATGCTGACTTGAGAAGGAACATGAAAGTGAGTAATAAGAGAAGTATGCAAAACCTGGAAAAGATGGTGGTAAATCTGCCTCACCAGTAAGCCAGCAGAGAAAAATGAGAACTAGCCAAACTTCAGAGGTGCCAGGTTCTGTCAAGTTCCATAGCTAATTATCAATTTCTTGAGCAGTGCCCTGTATTGCCCATTTTGATATCTGGCTGCATTTACATGCTTCATTTCTAAAAGTGACGTACCACAATAAAATTTAGTTATAAAAATATACTAAGTATGGATGCTTCAATTAAAGGTGATCCTATCTTAGTAAGAACCCCTTTTAGAACTATAAATTCCCTGGAGTGTTTTCACATGTTATATCATATAGTTTTGGTCCCTTTCCCACATTTTAATAGGTTTTACTTAATGCTGTGTAATAATTCAGGCCAGAAAAAAGTATTCAGTGTATAATATCTAAATGTTTTCACTGTTGTTACTATCTTCTTTGCCCATTTTAGAGGGTAGGAAAAAAAACCACAAACAAAAAACAAACAAAATAGAAAAAAAACCCAAAACCTTCCAGATTCTGTATCTCTTAATAAACGGGATGTTCTTTAAGACAGTCTGTTTATATTCATTTATGATCTCTAGCTGCACTGGGGCTTTTTTTTTTTAAGTGTTCTGTTCATATTACCTGTGAGGTTTATGGGTATAGAAAGGATCAGAATAGCTTTAAAAAGACCACGTGTAGGCTGAAAAGCCTTTCTAGGAGCCCATAGGGGTCTCTGTGGAACAATCCATATGGCTATGAGTTTTGTGGTGCGGCAGGAATAAACCAGCATCCCTTGCTTTGAAACAGACAGAGCTATTGAGATGAAATGACAGAGATGGAAATACAGATGGAAAACACAGTGGTAAATAATGCGGCTAGAGGTAGAATTAACTATAACTGTACACTTAAATGTCTTTGCAAAAGGTTGGATTTGCTTTTTCTTTCCTCTCGTTTCATTTCACTTTGGTTCTTTTGTAATTTAGAATACTGGAGTGTGTTAACTGATACCGAGAAGACAAATAATGTGTGATTATTCACTTGTTTTAGAATACAGTGTAAATTCTCAGGAACAAAGCTTCTATTGTAGGCCTTTTCTACAACTGGTAGAGTACCAGTGAAACTAAGATTAAATTTTGCACAGGAAATTTTTTTGAAGTTTAATTTAAATTAACTTCTTGTTACAAAAATAGAGCATCATGAATTTGTCATAATCTTATTGTCCAGCAGTCTGTTCTACAGTATTATTGTCTTCTACCCACGTGGGATTTCAATTTGAATCTGAGTACGTACTCAACATCATTGTGCTAAGACCAGAGGGCCCACTGACAGCTCTTCAGTCATGACTGCAGTCTATTTAACATCTCATTTCTCACATATTTCACAGGCAAATTTGTATGCACGTAATGTAAAAGGAGCCCTGACAATATTATGGACAATGAAAGCATAAGCTTCTCCTTCCTGAAATTCTCCACAGAGAAGCTGCAGCAACTGCCTCTGGGTGTTCTGTGTTCTGTTTCACCACTTTGCCATCTGGGGAAACATAAGAGATTCAATACATCAGATTCTGGAGGTTATGCTTTAGAGGTTATTTCTTTTTAACAGATGAATTGTTTTCCTCCTTTTCCTCATAAATATAAACAAGAGAAAAATATTCTAACTAATAGTGCCAACTGAGGTAGCTAAATAGAGCAGCTTTGCTTAAATACAGATAAAAACGTTGTAAACCTTGCTTGGCAGTGTCCAGTCACAGCATGAAGGGCAAATTTTTCATGGACTTTGCATTAGTGTGATGTATGGTTCTCTTTGCCCCCTCCCCCCCAGTAAATTACCTTCATCCAGGATAAATGTAAATATAAGAACAAGCAGTAACATTACTTGATAATTTAATTCTCCTTTACTGTGTCCTTGAAAGTTCCCACAAAGCATTGCAGTAAGTTAATGCATAAAGTATCAAAGTACTGAAAGATCCCAATAGTTTCACAAAATTAGACAGGCACTGATTTTAAACTTTTTTTTCCCTTCTTTATTAACATATGTATTTGTATACAAAAGGAAATTTAATGCAATACAGCTGTCACTGGTTTTTAAAATAATAATGCCAATTTAGATGTTTATTATTAAGTAGTTCGTATTATTCTGTGTTGTAAATTTTAGGATTAGAGAGTTATTACATTCAGCCAATAGAATTAAGAATGCATGTACTGATTCATTTTCAGTTAAGCATGAACAAAAATGGTTTTATCTTCTTTACCCTGTGACAATATGCTACCCAAAGGCCTTCATCTGTAGAAATGTCTCAAATCAAAATGTCTTTGGTAATTATTTTTATTTTTTCCTGAATGTGTAGCACTGAATAAGTCTTACTTGCATCATTTATATCATACCTTACAAACTTCATTACAGAGAAAAAGTGCCTTTGAGTTTTAGAGGCCTGAATACAAAGCATGTCTGCTTCATGCGAAATAATATTCATAGCATCATAGAATGGTTTGGTTTGGAAGGGGCCTTAAAGATCATGTTGTTCCAACCCCCTTGCCATGGGCAGGGACACTTTCCAATAGATCAGGTTGCACAAAACCCCATGTTGCGTAGCCTTGAACTTCTAGGGAGGATATACCCACAATACCTCTAGGCAACAGGTTCCAATGCCTCACCAACCTCACAGTGAAGAATTTCTTCCTATTATCTAAGTGAAATCTACCCTTTTTCAGTTTGAAGACATTACCTCCTGTTCTATTGCTACATGCCCTTGTAAAAAGTCCCTCTCCAGCTTTCTTATAGGCACTCTTGAGGTACGGGAAAGCTGCTGTATGGTGTCCCCAGAAAAACCTTCTTTTCTCTGAGTAAAGAAAAGGAAAGCTGTGAAACTTGGTGACCACAGTCACAATATGTTTCTGTGAGCATTAGTATTGAACTGATTGCTACTAAGAGTAGAGGAAAAGTATTTCTAGCCCTTTTACTTGCTCATTACATTTACACTTTGATATAATAACATTTCCATCTGCTTTTCTCTTTGTCAATATCACTATTACTGTAATTGCCATGAACAGTTAGAAAGGTATTTAAAGTGTAGTTACCCCAAATTATGCTTGCAGGATCAAAGTGCTGCATGAACAGGATACGCATTCTTAAGTCACAGTTGGTAATCACCTTTGGGATTATCATTGCACATTTAAACCAGGTCTTATCAGATAAAACCAGACATGGTTCCATGGATACAATTTGTACCTAATAATGCTCTTGTCTGTAATTTCCAGAAGTTTGTATTACCCAGCAGTATATGTTGCCTTCTTCTAGGCAATATGCCTGAGCTGTAATCACTGAAGTGTGATATGCAGATGTGAAAATTCCTGATGAAAATAAAAGCCCATTAACCTATACTTCAGGGAACAAGCATTTCTACTGGCTATAGGCTAAGGACTCCTGGTTATTAACATAGGAGCTCTGTTTTCTCTTGTAATAACTGACTGTGATCCAGCCTTAGGTATAACACTAATAAGCATCCAAACTTTCATTAATTTTTTTAGCTGTATTGATTTTAATGATCCTAGACCAAAAATCAACTGGATTCAGCAAGTTCAATGTCTTATAAAGGAAAAAGTTTGTAACTAGAGGGGAAAAAAGCATGACTATACACTGTATGTATTTGCTTACACTTCTTACCTACACTTTCTCCATGCAGAGAGCTAATGTAGGCTCCAATAGGATCTGAGGACTGTCTTGTTTCTGCATCATCAGAGGTAGCCATAATTGACAGTTTTGTCTCAGTTTTCAGTATATTCTCTGCTCTTGCCAAGATGGAATTTGAGCCATAATTTTAAATGTAAGATTATGAGCAGATTTCAAATAAATTACATCTAGCAGAACTAGTGGGAAAACATCCAAAATGGCACTGTTGTCTGTGATATGCCTGGGATTGTGGGAACAACCTTTGTACTAACATCAGGGAAAGCATCTTCGACTGTTTTATTCTCACACCACACATGTTAGTACTTCCATTCTTTGACATTCTTTGGTGTCTTTTGTATATGTAGTAGCTCTGAGAATTAAACTCACTTCAGTAAAATCTTTACCTATTAGATACCATGATACAGTTTCTGTTGCAAATAGGTAGTTTTAAGTAAGGGTACCCTGTCTTGAGCAAAGCAGGAGAATCTTATAGACCAGTATCCTAGGCAGTGAGAAAAAAATATAAAATCAGTAAGTATTGCTAAGATTCTGGTGAGACATAGAACTCTTTTAGTGAACCATATCAGGATATGATTTATTGCAACCATGGTTTATCATCTGGTAGGCATGAGTACATTAGACCTATTGAAAGTAGAGATCTGAATTCATCTCCATCCCTTTATAGTGCTTTGATAATGCTCTGTAACAATTTGTTTCGAAGAGAAAGATAGCATTACATGTGTTGCAAAATTTAAACGATTCTAAACTGCAAGAACAAATTTTGACTCTTTTTTTACTCTTTCTAGGTATTACTTAACACAAAAATTTCAATTCAATGATTACGACTATGTGCCAGTTCCATTATAGAATGGAAAATATGACTTTGAGAGTGCAAATGTCTTGCAAAATTACATCTGATGTTTTTCTTAAAATATGCAGGGTGAGAATATGCTAATTTTGAAGATAAATCAGTTTATACTGTGTAAGAAATTCTGTCCTGTTTGTCTATCAAAGCTCTCTTTTCTATTCCATCTTAAATAAGAATAAATAGTGACTCTGTGACAGGCTTAACTATACCATAAAGCCTAAAAAAGAAACAAACATCTAAGACCTGCAAAATATATGTGCTAGAGAACTGGATAGATCTAAAAAACTCAGCAACAGGTTTCCATACCAATAACTTAGTCTTCAGATTTTAATAGCTTCAGTGATCTAGGGAAATAGACTCTATATCCAGCAAAATGCAAGTTTATAGCTCAGTGGATGGAGATTCAGGATTCCATTATAAATAAATGCCATCCCATTAAATTGCCCTAGCCTCTTACCGCACAACAGTATCTGACACTAGTAAAATATTACAACACTACCTTGCCCTTTGTACCAATAACACCAGCATATGCTGCCAAAAACAATTAATTTGCCCCAGGGAACAACAGGTTCGTTCTGAACTGAAGTACACATGAATAAAGGTGGGTGGATCATCTGTTTCTCCCATTTATTTCCAGTGCAAGAAATTCTAACTTTTGTTGTAGAAGGACTGAAACACAAGGGACTGAGAAGTCACTTTATCCAACCATTTCTGCTTCTTTGAGCTAACCACTCTTGTACAACATAGATGCTAATTTACAATATGCAGCTTGTCCTGAGATCATCACATTTTTTTTAAAATAAAATATGAAAAGATACAACTAAAGACTTTTTTTTAAGCAAATAGAGTCTTAAACATTGTCAAAAAGACAGGTGGTCTCTAAGTTAGCAATAATTTTATAGAAGCTTATGGCATAAGGAAGTTTTTCTGTTCACTTGATAGCATATATTATATCAGTTCAGTAGAAGTACTACTTATTCAAATAGGCACAGTCTGAAAAATCACTTGGGGTCTCCTGTGGCCCCTGGTGAAATAACTGTGCTGACAGCAGAGGGAGCATTAAACTCATTGCCCATGGTAAAGTGTGGGGAGTGAAACCCATGTTCCTATAGTCCTTGTATGGGTCGGATGAGCTCATTAGCCTTCTGGCAGTCATCCTACGAGAGGGACAACTCTGATTCCAAACCCGGGCAGATGGAGCTCATTTAGCCCTGGAAGGCCTTCTATCTAAGAGGTTAAACCTCCGTCCTAAGGACTTCGCTGCCAGCATCCAAGCTTGCTAAGCCCTGGCAGATGAACCTTAGGACTAAAGGGTGGGTCCAGCTCTGCGCATGCTGTGTCTCACCTAAAAAAAATCCATAGTGCAGGCTTGAGGGTGCTATCCGCTATCCTCTTTTTATCAGCGTGCTTGTAAAAGGCACTGATGAGGAGCATGGATGGAGCCCTCCTTGGATCTTCGTTCGTGAAGCCTAGCCATGACGATTTATTCAAAGTGCTTCTTTGTGAGTTTTCATTTTACAACTGTTACAGGGTCTTTCTCCCTTCTCCTAAGCAGAGCATGAAGGAAATAGCCTATTTGGATTGCACAACGGGTAGACAAACATTACTATAGAGCAGTATTCTACATTCTGCACTTTCAGCATTAAAAGATGCAAATTTGCACTTTTAGTAAAATTATAAAGGATGAACTTAAAGTACTCACAGGCACATGCAGATGAGTGTTCTCACATCTATGTTTGTATTAAATAGAACTAAGACAGAAAGAAAAGGTATTCCTGATATGCGTATTTCTTGGATCTCTTACAACTTAAAAATAACACTGCACAAATATCCCAGCATTTTTGCTATGTTCCAAAGTCTTGGTGGCATCAGAGGAAATGTGCTTACAAAAGCAATGACTAGAGACATTTTGTTCTGTGAGGTGCTCTGTCCTACAGGGTTATGTTTGATGGGATCAAAGAATATGTATCAAAATGTGTGTTGCTGGGATTGGGACCCTTAGTGCATTACTCTGCATTACATCTGAGCTAATAATAAGCAAGCACTGGATGACCAGTCCATGAAACTAAGATTGTTTCACACATAGACTAAATTTAGGAGCCCAGAGAACTTTGCAGTTCAAAATTTAAGTAGCTGATGGCATTTCTAACTGCAGGCTTTTGTGACTTGTAGTTTGAACTGAACGCTAAAAATTGAGGGAATTCTGTGGAAAACTAATGTGTTATTTGCACTGTATCATTTTCCTTCCCCAAAGTATCTGCTACTGGTCACTATCAAAGAAACGACTTAGAGCTAGGCATACTCTGCCTAAGCTTTTATGAAGCATTTTTACTTAAATTACCATTAATCCCATTAAAAATATCTATTAATTCTTTTGTATCAGGAATTTAATCAGTTTCTGCACTCATGATATTTTCTCAATACACAAAAGCATTGTAAGGGACATATGCAACATTAAAAATAAATACACATTATTAAAGATAAATGCACATCATTATTGCTCAAAGATTACATGGTTTGTCTGGATTGTGAAATAGTGGACTGAGAATCTGAAAAATTCAGATTTTTTTCCCTATCTAATAGTTTCCCCTCACAGTCACTTCATCCTTCAGAATCTCTGCTGTCATTGGACAGCCCTACACTAGAAATAGACTATAACACCCTAGTGTGTGATACAAACAAAAGAGTCTCATAGTATAGATAAAATTCTATCAGGACATCTGCACTTTGCCCTGTAATTGTCAATTATACCACTTCAAATAAAACGAGCTTTCTTTGTGAAGTGCAATTTGGTGATACTACTTTATCTTTGTTAAAGGTTTCTGCCAACTTAGCTGTGTCACTACTCACAGATCACCCCTTATCCTTCTTTAGATCAGCATTGTTATTATGGTTGAGGAAAAAAACAAACAAAAGACTGCAATTCTAAATTTTCTCTATAATTGATGCAATATTCAGAAGAGTCTGATAGAAAATGGATGATTTTGCTGATATTTTCTCACTGTGATTTTTGCTTAG
The DNA here is from genome assembly GCA_013396975.1 of Bucco capensis. Lineage (NCBI taxonomy): Eukaryota > Metazoa > Chordata > Aves > Piciformes > Bucconidae > Bucco > Bucco capensis. The sequence continues at coordinate 51,294 of VWZO01006527.1, forward strand.
TCATTTAATGATGCAGTAGATACTGTATGGCTTGATCCTAGTAATTAAACTATCAGAAAAGAAGGATGTTTATATTACAAAAAGGGCATGCATACCCTGACTGCAGTCATAGCAATAAAATCAGTGAAACACTAACTGTTCTCGACTGGAGCAACATATCTTAGTGACCTCTATCAATATACATACAGCATTAGGGGGCAGGGTATGGATTGCAACTGTGTTAACCTCTGTGTAGTTACAGTTGTACTAAACCCGATTTCTGTGCTAGGTAGTCTACTAGCTGAGATGTTTCTGCTCTGTATTGCAGTATAGGTAAATCTCTTAGTGTCTGGAACTGTCACTTCCATTTCCTAGTGTTTGCTCTTCAAAGAAGACTTTTATTCTCTTTGCTGCAATTAACTTGATTTCCTGCTTTATGAGATTCTCTCTGTGGGTGCTCTAAATTTCAGAGCAAACTCTTCATAAACATGTTCAAAACTATTTTCTTCATAACTATATTTTGTTTGATGAGCTTTATTGATCAAGACTCCCCTTGTTTAGAAACAAACGGAACTGAGCTCTCAGAATTGTTTCTCTCTTTTTTTCTTCTCTCCAGGAGTAATCATGTCTATGAGCCTCTTTACTCAGTCACTGAGAAAACTCACCCCTTGCTGTTAGGAACTGTAAATTGAATTACATTACAGAACATGAAATATAAAGTCTCAGACAACTGGCTGTAATTATATTCACACAGAAAAAACACAGAAGGAGACCTTTAAAGCTGAGTGACAGAAAACCAAACCAAAACCCAAACCCAAGGAAATCCAATTATACATGAAACATTCTGTATGTCTTCTTGCTTGTAAGTGTCATTAGATCAATTATGAAATTCATTAATGTGGAAGTCGGCTGTGCTTAGATATTGGTCAAAGCAGGGAAGGTGTCATTGTGTTGTTTGTAACTTTTACTGGTTTACCTTTCAATTACATAAATTTGTGTGGAGTGGGAGAATATGCGCTTGATGAAGTGTAACCAAGTCTTGAGTACTAACTCTATTCCTGCTACCTACCTCTGTACATTGAAAGTAATTTTTTTTTCATGTTAGACTTTACTTGTCTATCAAGTGGGAATCACATATGTGTTTTGTGGCTTAATGAGGTGAAAATTCTGAGGAACTTTTTCAACATACAGAGTGCTATATAAAATTTAAAACACAGATAGACACAAGTGTTTAAGCACTTAACACCTGTCAGAACAAACATAACTAAATGCCTGAATAGCTTTTTGTAGATCTGAGCTTTGTGCTTTCTATTTGTAACTTTTGTTTTGCCTTTAATCAACCAGTTGTTGTTTGAAGAATGTGTTGTGGAACAAGTTCAATAAAGAAACTGTATGGTGGCAAGAATTTTTCAAAAGTTGCAGTTTATTGCCACTATACTTTCAGTTTTGTACAGTGCATTTACCATCTTAGGGCATTACGTAGGCTTCTATTAACATAAGTAGAAATTATTAAGAGGTAAATGTAAGCCTTTATTCCCAAGGTTGAGTTGCTCTTTTAATATGTATGTGTAATTGCAATTATTACTCTAGGGACTACTGTGTGTGAAAAAGGCAGAGGTTTTGTTTTGTTGGGGGTCTTTTACTGTCAAAAAAGAATGCAATTCATACATTTTTAAGTCTATAGAAGTAATTACTTGGGCCAAAATACAAAGTTCCATCTCTGAGTGCTATTAATAGAAGGGATTGCATTGTAACTGCATAGAAACAGAGAACATGAGACAGCCAGGCATGGAAGGGGAAATGGCCTGATGAATTCATAGCCAGAGGGCTCGCTTCTTCAACCTTCTGCAAACTGTTCAACTTGCAACAGCACGCTGAGAGTTGTTACTCCATTATTATGCAGAGATTTCCTTCAGCTTCCAGCTGGACAGGTCTTTACAGTCATTGTCCAGTCACATGTGTGAACTGTTAAAAAAAAAGCAAATACATTTATAATATACTGCTACAATCCAGGAAACTAGACATTGAAGTAAGAATGAATTCCCAAATTCTTTCAAAGAAACAAACAGCATGCAGTAGGCACTAATGAAGTAGTTGATATCTCAGACACAAGGCTATAACAGTCAGTGAAGTTGTCTCAGTCTGTACTGGGCCCACATTTTTATTTCAGTTCTTTATTTTCTAAATTTCCTTACTCAATATCTGTATTTTTCTGAAAGAAATCTGTCACAGAAATCTACTTTCATGTTTTAGGAATATCTTGCATAATGCAAGTCAGTAGTGACCTCTTAAATGGAAACTCCCTGAATAATGACAAAAATTTTGGAATGTTACAAATACAGTACTGGAATTTAAAAGGACAACTAGGAATTATAGGAAGGACATTGAGATGCTGGAGCGTGTCCAGAGGAGAGCTACCAAGCTTGTGAGGGGTTCAGAGGACAAGCCATATGAGGAGAGGCTGAGGGAGCTGGGCATGTTTAGTCTGGAGAAGAAGAGGCTGAGGGGGAACCTCGTTGCCCTCTACAACTCCCTGAAAGGAGGTTGTAGAGAAGTGGGTGTTGGCCTCTTCTCCTTAGTAACTAATGACAGAACCAGAGGGAATGGTCTGAAGTTGAGACAGGGTGGGGTTAGATTGGATATTAGGAAGAAATTCTTTACAGAAAGAGTGGTGAGGCACTGGAACAGCCTTCCCAGGGAGGTGGTTGAGTCTCCATCCCTGAAGGTGTTTAAGAAACGTGTAGATGTGGTGCTCCAGGACATGCTCTAGTGAGGGGTTGTGTGGTTTGTTTTTCTGTGGTTTTTGGGTTTTGTTTTGTTTGGGTTTTTTGTTTGTTTGTTTGTTTTTGGTTTTTGGGGTTTTTTTGTTCTGATTGGACTCGGTGATCTGAGCAGTCATTTCCACCCATGAATGTTCTGTGATTCTGTGAATTATTTACATAGAAAACCAGAATGAAATGGTTAGTTATGGCATGGAAAAGAAATGAAGAAAATAATGTTTCTAGTGAACAGAAAGCAGTTGTTTATATGGTATATAAATAAAGGTTATAGTTTCACCAAAATATAGTTTCACCAAAACAGTAGATTTTTGAGTTGTCATTTTTAAGTTTTAAACCACACATTTTTCTTTATATTTGTTAAGCATGACTACATAGTGGAGTTTTTTCTGCCCAATTAGTACAAGAATATGCAGAGCATTACATCTCCTATTACCATGCTTATGTTTGGGGCTTTTTAAACAGATATCTTGTGGGAAAAAAAATTGATTATTATATTCATCTTGATTTCCAGATAACAGGGAAATTAATTGTTTAGCTTTTGGATATTGTGTTGCTATGGAATGCTGACTAAATAGATATAGACAGAGAAGTGAGACTGCCTTCAAGCACGACTCTGGTTTTTTTCCAAAGTTCAGGTATATCACATATAATTAAAAAATGGATTCTGCAAGGATGCAAGTCTACCATTGTCATTCTAGTTAGCTGTAGTGCAGGGGCAGAACATGAAATTCAGCCTTTCTTCTTTGGTTGCCCAAGAACTGATGACTTGAAAGGACTCTTGCAGATTCCTACGTCCTAAGTCTTCTAGGATAAGATAAAATGCTGCAAGAAAACATATCAATACCTCTGATCTATATACAGTAGATAACATAAGGCAGATTTTAAAAGTTGGAAGAGATCTTTGTAGTTACCTCATCTGGCCCATGTGTAAAGCTATATAACAACATGACATAAAAAATTCCTACATTATGCCTACAACCAATGTAGATAATATCTTTTAGACAAAACTAAACAAAATAAAATGCACCTTAATTTTTAAAATTCACTACTTCTCTTTGTGTATATACATGAAGATTTAACAGAATTTGTGCTTATCACTACTAATAAAAATTGTATTCACTTAGGTGAAAAGTGATGAATTATGAATAGCTTCTTTAAGTTTTTCCTGTAGGTTTAAGATAATGCTGTTACTAAAGGTTAAGTTCTGTAAGAGTAGCAATAACAATAATAATTAGTTCACATCTTGAAAAGATTATAGCCTGACCTTTCACAAGTCACAAGAAAAAAATGCACAATAAAAAGGCATGAAATGGAAGAACAGACAAGAAAAAGGATCATACAGATAAAACCATTGTTGGAATACTGGTTCTTCCTTATTCCAATCAGTTAAACTTAAGCAAAGAATGAATCCTCGTGTTGACTATCCAGTTACATGCTGGCAGCTTATTTGAAAGCTTCATTATAAGAATAAACCTTGTTAAAATCCTTCAAAAATAAAAGCAGGTTCTTGAAAAGAAACAAAATAAATAAATAAACATACATTGTTTCCAAACTTACAGTCCTGGATTGTTTCTTAAACATGCATATTTGGGGTTAGCAATCTTGTAACATTCTTGAAAAGGTTGAGGATTATGAACAAGGAAGACTTAATGAGTACATGTTTAATGCTTTTAGTTGCTATGTTACTGTCCTTGATAGAAACAGATTCCACTACTTTATTGCAATTTAACTTAATTTGGATCTGGTCCAACACACAAGGAACAGAAGAGAATGCTGTGTTTTTCTCACCAACTTTCCAAAGATTGTGGGGTTTTTGTTGTCAATGTTTTTTGTAATTGTTAAGTGGAAAAATAATAGTTAAAAGTCTTTCACTTAAAGCACAAAACCACCAGGGAAATTCATGGATACTAGAGAAGCCTCTCGATCCATACAATACAGTCAATAAGGCTGGGATTGCGAGGGGGCTCTTAAAGTCCTTGTTTTTAGCTTTGTGCCTGTGAAGCCTTTTGGACGAGCAGCATGTGTTTGAGAAGCTCCTGAAATCACAAGGGACCTGGAATCATGGAAAGGGATACTTCATAGAAGGTTAGTGGAGGCTCATTTGATTCCAAGATGTAAAGCTGGTAATATCTGAGGGTTGCAAATCTCAAATATCTTTTTATAAGACTTTCTTACTGTAACTATTCTGTTTTGTTGTTTTTATTTTTTAAATTCAAAAATGGATGGAAAAAATATTTTAAGTCTGAAATATGAGACTTTGTAACAAACCTCTGAAAGATTTTTTTAACAAAACTAAGGCACCATGAAGCAACATTTCTTCTTAAAGGATGTTACAGATTCTAATTCTTACATAAATATATTTTAATTCAGAACTATCCACTTTTCTTTATACATGTTCAAAGTTGCTGCATTGCAGTGTTATGCACATTTGTAATTTAATGTTGTCAAACCTCTTTAGATGTTAACATTGTTATTTGAACACAGATATGTATTTCTGTTTGAAAATGTAATGATCACAAAAACCAGGAGGATCTAATTTAGATGAAAGGGCAGAGTAGGTCAGGCACATCTATTTGCATAATCAAGTATAATTCTTTTTTTTTTTATGTTTACCCACTGAACTGTTGTGACAACATAGCAACCATGTACAGATATCTGATTTAAGAGCTGAAGTCTACTTAAGGATTTACCCTTTCAACCCTGTTGGTAAGGAGCTTCTGCAGAGTGTAAAAGAGGTGTTGTTGCAGCCTTTAAGTCATGCAGTCAGTGAACAAAAACAATGTAGTTAAAACATATGGTTATGATCTTTGAAAGAGGTTTCTCTCCTTCAAAGGTGTTTTCAGATTTGCTCTTCTGAAAATCCCTGTCCATGATGTATCACAAAATATATCTAGGATGACTCAAATATCTTCATGTGCAGAGAAGTGGTTAGTGTTTCTCACTAAAGTAATTCCAGAGGTGCTGGCACAGGATGTTCTCAGAGTGCCTTTAAGTTACATAGTGGCTGTGCAGCAGTAGTTTCTCTTCAATTTCTGTCTATTTTAGTGCTAGAAAGGGAGTCTTTCTTTGGTTCTACATCTGTATTTTCCTCTCCAAGACAGCCTGTCACGGTAGCACTGAAATGAAACTTGAATGGGGTTTAAAATGTAGGCCTTGCAGTCTTATTAGATGTCTCATCCCCAGCTTTCTCCCTTTTCAAAGTCTCTGAAGCAAAGGCCCTCCCCAAGAAGTAGGATCGCTACAGAGTTTGTCCTGAAGAACTCTCACCTGGGGACCATTTTGCATTTTGATTTCTTTCGTTTAACTTGTATTTCGCTTGTCATGTTTCTTTATACAAAAAATATGTGTTTCCATTTGGAAATAATTGAAGTGCCTTTTGATTTGTTTCAATGCACCAGCAAGAACATCTGTACAAAATATCCTTTTGTTATGGTTTATGCTTAGTACCTCACAATGCCTTTAAAAAGAAATATTTTCTTTATTTCTTTTTAATAGTCTTTTGTGACTTTTTTCAGTAAATAGAGCCAACATTTTTATGAAGATGTCTTCTTTTTCCCAAAAAGGAAATGTTTACAGAGTTATCTACAAGAGCTTAATTTGTTCAATGCAGTCTGTTCACAAACAGCTTTCTCTATTACTAATGAAATAGACAAACACTTAAAATTTTAATGTAGCTTGAGAGGTGTTTTTTATTTGAACTAATGTCTGGGACAGATAATGTTCTTGTACAGAAATTAGCATTATGAAAGTTATATGTAATTGTTAAACATACACTTATGTCCTTTTAACTGTTAGAGAACACTAAATCTGCATTTGACAAGTAGGTAGGACAGAGTAACTAATCACAGAATCATAGAAAGTTAGGGGTTGGAAGGGACCTAGAAAGATCATCTAGTCCAACCCCTCTGCCAGAGCAGGATCACCTAGACAAGGTCACACAGGAATGCATCCAGGTGGCTATTCAGTGTCTCCAGAGAAGGAGACTCCACAGCCTCCTGGGCAGCCTGTTCCAGTGCTCCAGGACCCTTACTGTAAAGAAGTTTTTCCTCAGGTTAATACTAAACCTCCTGTGGTCCAAATTGCTCCCATTCCCTCTTGTCCTAACATTGGATGACATTGAGAAGAGCCTGGCTCTTCTCCTGACACTCGCCCTTAACATTAATGAGGTCCCCTCTCAGTCTCCTCTTCTCCAGGCTGAAGAGACCCAGCTCTCTCAGCCTGTCCTCATAGGCCAGATGCTCCACTCCTTTAATAATCCTGGTGGCCCTGTGCTGGACTCTTTCCAGCAGCTCCCTATCCTTCTTGAGCTG
>VWZO01006531.1:0-28349 GCA_013396975.1 Bucco capensis
ATCCCCTCCTATATACACAAAAACACATCACTCCTCCACGCAGTTCATGATTCGCTGCCTGTTGTCTCTCTTGAATGATGTCTCGGGGTCACGGCCCTTGACCACCCCCCCGTCCAGAGACGCAGCTCCAACCATTTACATTGCGCAGCTGCGAGCTTTCATTTTTCTCCTTATCAGTTTCTCCTGGCTTCTCCTGGCGAATTCTTTTTGTGGGCAAAGGAAGTGGGGGGGGGGAAAGAAGTCCAGCCACTGCATTTTCTTAAAGAGATAGTGTCCAAATTCAAAGGGAATATGACATACAGAAGATCCTTAATGTCTCTTTCTCTTCAATTTTAGTCACCCTATGACAATGTGACAGTCTCTCTTCTTTTTCTTTAAGATACGCAAAATCCAGTGAGATCAGGACTATGTCCAGCAGCAAGATATTTTTTAAAGGCAGTAGATTTCGATATAGGTGGGTGTTTGTACTTCCTTTTTCGTAGTAAACCATTTCATAAAGTAAAAGAAAATGTCAGTAATTGCTGACAGTAATCAGTAATGACTAATTGAGTGCTTTTCATTCCTGAGAACCTGTTCACACTTAATTCAGGACAGAATTTGAAAAATTTTCTATTGTCTCTTTAACGTCACTTATAAACTGGAGGCTTCATGCAGACTTGTGTCAAAGAGCAGTTTCAGCAGCACAAGGCTCCACTTTTGCTGCAGTTTCTGTAAAAGCAAGGAAGCATGGCCAGTGCACAGACTGTATGCTGCCTGTAACTATTCACCTCTGGTCCAGAGGTGAATCAGTGGGTCAGTCCAGTTGAAGTCCTGGCATTCTACTACAAAAGGGTCTTTTTTTCTGCAGTAGTGTTGTAGACAAGTGATCAGTAGGATTTTTAATGTGGGACATTATTTATCCACTACATAGGACCATTTTTAAAAATTTTATTTTCCTTTACTTTTTTTGAATATAACATAATTGTTCATGTATGTATAGTGCTTGGCATGTAATGACCTCATCTAAGTATTTGCTCGAATATTTATTTCATGTTTTAATGCAGTGGAAAAGTAGCCAAAGAGGTCGTGGAGGCAAGCTCTAAAATCCAGAGAGAACCTCCTGAAGTTCACAGGTATGTCCTGGCATTCAGTATTAACATTTAAGGAATCTTTAAGGAGGATTATTATTCTTTATAGACAAATTCCCTTTCCTTTACTGTGACATGTAATAGCTGTCATTCCGAGCTTCTACAATGAGGCATGCAAGCCTTGGGAAATAATGTGTTGCCAGTATTACAAAATTCTGGCAATAGCATATTGTCTCCTACACAAGGGAACTTAATCTGTACTGCTTCAAAGCTGGGTTTTATCAATCTGTCAGATAAGTAGCTAGTACTATTTTTTGTGTTATGACATAGGTTTTTATTACATGATCCTGGCAGCAAACTACCTTATCATTTCATACCTAGTTCTTGGCCAATTTTGAAAGAATCTATTTTGTGTATGCATATGGGTATGCAGGGATGCTTTTGAACATACTTTTGTGGATTGTATTTATAAATTGTGTAAATGACAATCTAAAATGTGTTAATTAAGAACAAAAAGAATATAGGTCCATCACTGAGGCAGGGTAGTATAGCTGGGCATACAAATGCATTTTAAGTGAAAATAGTTACTCATAAGGAAATAGCTTATTGTCTTCTTTCCATAGGGTTTCTTTTTCCACAGGATAAGAAAACATTTTCATGTAAAATTCTTTGTTTAAAACTGTTACTATATACAAAGAAACAGAAAAAAGGGCAAATAAGTTTATAGAACAACATAATATGGATTTAACCCTCATAAGTATTAAATATATGATTTTAATGATTAAGCTTCTTAAAATACTGGAATCTACAATATTATGGCTCCAAGTTCAGTTTCTTAGAAAGATTAAGAAAAGGTGTAATGATTTTGAGTGTTTTTATAGTGCAAGTTTTGAAATGATAGATAGCTTGTCCTTCTTATAGCACAAGTATGCAAAGTGGGAACATTTAAAGGAAATGATATGATTGAAGGCAAATGTATATATATTCAGTTTTCTCACCCTGTGCCGCCTCCCTCAAAGTCGACTCAGTGTTACCATGCCTGCATTGATAATGAAACATGCAGTTTTGAGGAGTTCACTGTTGAGTATCTCTATAAATCTGCTGGAGTATGTAGTCATACACAGTGAACGTGGTAGCAGGTTCTTCTGACAAATACACACTGAATAATTTCTTAAAGAGGGTATTTGTAAATAAGTGTTCAGTAGGAGCCTTGTGTGTGCTTCCAAATATAACTCCTATTTTGGAAGTTGCCTAGTAGCTTTTTATAGCAAGCACGAAGATCCAGGGGATGTATAGAAAGCCTGTGGAGGTACTGTTGGGTTGGAGTGACTGCAGTTACAGTGATCTGAGTGAAAAACTTCTTTGGATAGTGAGAACTTAGACTAAATAGTTATTAGACTGCTTACAGAATACAAGTGAGGACATAAGTAGATTTGGGCATACGTTATTGAGCAAAGAATCGTGGCAATTGAGCAAGAAAGCTTGTTTCCCCCCCCCTGGAATACTAAATGACATATAATGTGACTTATAGTAGGACATCTGTGCCCCAAGCTTACCTAAACCCTCAGCAGCACACCATCCATTCTTTTCACTTGCAAGAGGTGCTTTGTTCAGTTTGTGTTTATGTGGAATTGTAAGTTGAGTCTGTGCAAACTTGAAATGCATTTCATGAAAATTCAGCACTGTACCTATGTATCATTTCAAGTCAAGTAGAATCCTCTACCCTTTCATCTTTGTGTGTGTCGGAACTAAGTATTTTATAATGTAATGGCTCAGATCTATTGCAAGACTCTTGCTTTAGGCTTGTGTTGTGTATTCTTAGTAATGTGGTTTTAGGCTAATGAGCCTCATGACTAAAGCGAAACAACAGCATTCCTCAAACTTTCCTGAGAAAGTTCAACACCTGCTACCAGGAAAGCCTGTTAGAGCCAAGTAAGGCAAGAAAGCAAGCCAGCCTGAGCACCTGGAGGCATGGTGTAGAGGCAGTGTCTGGGGTGTGTGGGAATGAGAGCACTGTGTATCTGTAAACTTGAAGAGATACACTTGTTGCTGCTTTAGTCTTTAGTCTGTAGTGCTTAAACCATAGCAAATCTTCTACTCAGTCCTGTAGGCAATGGAACAACATCAGGAAAATTATTTGTATCCTTTTTAACTTCTCCTTCCTTGAATAAACACTGATGTGTGCTGTGCAGTGCAGAGAGGAGCAACACACTAAAATTCTGCATAAGATTAAAAGGAGTCAAGCTATGTAAGGGGAAGTAAACCAGCACAAAACCTTTTACACTTGTGATGTTTGAAAGGTTTATGTCTATTAAGAATGCAGTATTACATGGCAGAAAGCAGCGCTTGGTATGCACAGCTTGTTATCGTAGCTCAAGGTCTAATGTAATTTATGCAAAACCATTCTGACATGAGGCATATTGAACTGCAGTTGTTTCCTTGTGAATAAACTGACCCTGTTTTTCCTGTTCCTTTAGAACCAGCATTACCCAGAGTCGCAGCTCTCCCTCCTTGAACAAGCAACTCATAATCAACATGGAACCTCTACGGCCTCTCCTTCCTCCTCCCTGTGAGGTAGAAGAGGTTCCTTTAGATGAAGGTGAGTCACTTACCCAATTCCTGGCAAACACTGTGAATATTTAGTATGAAACATATGGAAAAAAGTATGTTACTGATTCCGGGATATGGGGAAAATCTAGTAATTTCCATTAGGAGTACACCATTAAGACCATTAAGTGTATGCACGTCATAAAGATAAATGATTGCATGCTCAAGGAACCGTGCCCAACCTCTTGAGAGATAAATTTTCAGGACAGTTATTGCTGTTAAGCTTTCTGTTTTGAAAATCCTTTTTTTAGATTGTCAGGTGAAAGGAATTTAACAGGAAATAATCTCAACAGCGCTATTTTACTGAGTGGTAACTGGAGTTAGATGTGGAAACTGTCAGTTTACTGCTAGGTATATTGTTCCTCTTGCTTTCATTTACTTTTTTATTTCTTTATGCTCTAATGTTAGGAAAAGCTCTCTGCTGATTTAATTGTATTGACAAAAAGGAATGTTATTTAAAGGTCAGCTAGGAAAGATTCTCTGCTAATTTAATCCCATTGACAAAAAAAGGATGTTACTGGAAGTTCAGTTTGAATGTATTTTGGAGAACAAATTTTTCCATGTACTTCTTTATTACTTGACACTTTAAAAGTCACACTCAATACCTATCTTTTTGAGATCCAGTCATTACAAAGAATAATATGAACATCTTAGCCTGTTTAGATGAGGGTAACTACATTCTTCTTAAAAAAATGAAGCTAACCAACCAAAACCTAACAGCGGTTCTTAAGATTAAGATTCTTAAGATGAGAGAATTTTTTGAGAAGTTGGGAGATAGGACCTCTACTGTTGCTTTATTGTAGTCAACTAATGGGAAACAGAAAACAGCCAAGCAAGTATGTTCATTTTTGTAAGAGCACATCCCAATATTTTTAGGAGTCATGTGAACATGTTTTGTTCATTCTTTAGAGTTTCAACACTGAACATATTAAGAACAGGGTGAATTAGATTGTCTATGTGCTAGCTTATTATAGTGAGTAGTAGTAGCTGCATGACATTTTAATAGTTGCCTGTTTCACTTCTGCTGTGAAATACCTGTATCTGAGAATTCGCTTTCTGCAGCCAAGTACCAACACTGTGTTCCTGCTAGGCAATTGCCACCACAACTGCTTGTAATACTGCTGTGACACATTCATAACTAAGCAGTGAAATCCATTTTTGGAAACTTTATCATTTCTCTATGCTCATCAGAGAGTGCTAGTTTCAAATCTATGTACTATGTAAGTTTGAAGGTCGTGTTTCCTTTTAGTCAGACAGATTGTTGTTACTACTCCACTTTAATAGGAATATTTACTGGTGAGTTTCCTGAAGAATATGGTGTACATAGTTAAATACCATCAGCTGCTCAGTTAACATTGTTTCGCTCTTTTGCAGTATTTTCCTTCTGTTAACTTGGCAATATTATGAAATTGCTGCTTGAACTCATCTTGCAGCTCTCTGATACTAATGCTGGATCTTTTCCCCATATGCACTCAATCCACTTTTGTGGATCTCCTCCATTGCACCAGTGCTAATAAGCCCAGAATGAGCTGGGAGAAGGAGTTAAAAAATAACCCCCAAAATGAAAAAAAAACACACCAAAACCAACCAACAACACCCTAACTGTACAGTGTCACACTACTGCCTGGCTCAGCCTTTAAATGTCTCATTACAGAGGGTTGGACAAGGTCCTGTGCAAAGGCAAGGGCAGGAGCAGAAGGTGAGGTGAAAGTAGGCAGACAGCACTGGGACTGACTCAACTGCACTAGGAAACTGCTTTTAGTATGCTGCTACACAGGTCAAACAGCCTTGGCATCTCTAAACATCCAGGGTGGGGGGTGGACAGCCTGGGATACTTTCCAGAGAGACTGCAGATGCTGCTGGGAATGATACAGACTTGCCTAGGTCGCTTCCTTTCACTGCATGGGTTGGCCAGTGCAGCTCCCAGGACCCATGCTTGTATTTCTGCAAGGTGCTGCTCTATGCATATGGATGTTCCAGCAGTTGATGGCCAAGACCTTCACGTAGTGCTGCACTGTGCTGTGTAGATGGGCCCAAGTAACTCATTAGCAGAGCTGGCCATAATGGCATAATCAGCTGGAGATGGCACTGCTTTGTCTTTTAACTGAGCAAGGCTTACTTGTTCTTAATTTTAAATTGGCTTTATATATTATGAGAAAAACACATGGCCAAAAATATGGTGAACTCATTGTCTTTAATAAATATCTCTGCTTCTTGAAGCTTCTGGAGAGATGAGCTTTGAGTTGACTGAGCCTGAGTAGTATGAAACTGAGCTAACAGAAACTGCCAGGTGAGAGGGATGATTTTGTGCCAATTACTGGACATTTACTAGGGGACAAATCCATCTCAGATGGTGGTTGCAGAGTCCGCAGAGGATATTGGGCAGCTTCAGCCTGCATTGTTGTTCTTAGGATAATCCTTTCAGATAGAAAATAAACATGATGCAAACAAATCCTGAAGAACAACTAAAGCCCAGCCATCAGGAAAAAGACACTGGATGCCCATGTTATCACTGTAATAATTAGTTTAGCAGTTGACACTTAAGAAAGAGGATTTGAAAACAAGTAACGACATTTCGTTTATTTGTCAGGTTAAAATATCCTGAGTTTGTCTATTGGTGTCTCATTTATCATGAGGCAATTCTTCAGTCTGCACTTAGAGGCCTATATACAGGTGTCAAATTACTAATTTAAGCACTGATGTCCTTTCTTATCTCAGAAGGAGGAGAGAGGCATGGTAGTGTAAAGATGCAACCATAAAATGACTGTTGGTCATAGAAGGTTATCACATGAAATCAGGTTTTACCTATAAGAATGTCAGATATGCTTGGAGAGATCATTTCTACCTGTTGAACCTAAAAGACACTCTTCAAAAGGCATCTAGCTACAAAAGTTTTAAGTATATCCAGAATTGTGATTGCAAAACTAATCTTTGTCACAGATAACCAAATTACATCCTTCTGAATGGTCCTGTTAGGTCCTTTCCATGGTGCTTGCCCCATGCTGTCATAGGATGACTAAAATTGAAGAGAAAGGGACATCAAGGATCCTCTGGCATTTGTATGTCATTCTCCCTTTGAAGAAATTAGGCTTGTCTGTTTTTAGACAGACAAGGGACAGAGACGCTTCCTTTTTAAGAAAACACCGTGGCTGGTCTTCTTTCCCCCCCTTCCTTTGCCCGCGAAAGAATTTACCGGGAGGGACTGATAAGGAAAACGAAAGCTGGAACTGTGCCCTGAGGAACCAAAGGCTGTGACCCGGAACATCATACAGGGGGACAAATAAACGAACAGCCGATTGTCACGTGAAAAATAACGTATCCTTGTTTATATAAGGAAGTGACGGGAAAGATCTGCCTTCCAGGTTTTTGTCTTCCTTTTTCCCTGCGGCCCGGGCTGTCTCCTCTAATCGCTGAAAGTCGTAAATTGATAAGTATACCACTTTAATCTTTTGGCCGGCTGGGTTAACTCCTATCTCCCCTTCCCGGGGTGGGAGTGAGGAGCTTGGTTTTTTTTTGGTAAAGAGCGGGAGCTCCTAATAAGGAAGTGGTGATTGATAGGCCTAAGGACCTGTCTCAGTTCCCGGACCTTTATGACTCGGCAATTATAGGAGGCCTGAAGCTATTTTCAGCTAACAAATCTTTCCTTTCCTATCATTTCTCTTTTTATATTGTTGTAGCATTTAAATATAGATAAAGCTATTCTTATAATTCACTATCTGTGTGCCCAGTGTTTTATTTTATTTTGCTGTCCCCATTTGGGGAGAGGGGGCATCTGGGAGGTCCTCTCAAAGAGATTGTTCCTTTGACCCGAACAAATTCTTAGTTCTTCTGGTCAAACCAGGACAAATGCGTAGCTGAAGACCTTATATTTCTTTTGGTATTTCTGTAGGAATTGTGTGGCTGCCTTCTTTCACCATCTGATTGAGTGAGACAGATTACTGTCTGTCCTCATCACTTGGCAATTATTTTGTGGCTGGTAGGCCATTGTCTTTGGATTTCCCAGCATCAGATGTCATTGGGGCTTCGCGTATTTGAGTAGTCCAATTAAATAAAGCCAACAACATCAAAAAATAAAAGGCAGACACACACCTCTGAGACACAGGATCCTAATGTGGTTTTGACAAAGTGATGAAACCTGCTTTTAAGTCACTTAATACTTGTGTGCTCAAGTTCCATACATGAACTATTTTCCTGGTGACATTGACTTTTGTCTTTGGAGCAACCAAAGAGAACGTAGCATGCTTAAATCATTCTATTGATTGATCAAACTTGTACTGTATTTTAGAAGAGAAAGAGTTGGCGGCACAGACTCATTCTACATTCCTTCTGTTTAAAAACCATGTTTCTCAATTTTTTATTCCCCAGATAGTTACACAGTTTTTAGATGTCCTCACTGATCTTTTAAGAATCTTTTGTTCTTATGAAACTGTGTGCGTGTGCGTCTGAGTTGTGTACAGAGAGCTCTTATCCTTTAGCAGACTTATGTGTCACTCAAGTCTAAGAAATACTGCATGAATGGCAATTAATTGGCATGAACAATAGCTTTATAATGCGGAGTCTGTTGCATTTTACAAGCATGTATGGGAATGAGAACACAACAGTCTTAATTGTTTTTGTGTGTGAGCTCTAATCTGTGCAAGCTTTGGTTGTGGAGCTGAGGTTTATGGAGCTTTTGTGGGTACAGCTTAGGCAACAATACATGAAAAATTGGCCACTTATGAATAATAGTATGAATAACTGTTAAAAATATGCTAGTAAAAGATAAAATAATGTTAAGTATCACTATGTGTGTCATCATGTCTCTATTAAACAACTAACTTGGATTTACAGTGCTCTAACCATGTAATTGATCCCTACAAGATACATGCCTCCAAGGTCTGAAAACATTTTTACAAGCAGACCTTTTGCTTCAGGGTAACAATACAAGCTAATAAGTAGCTCTGCCAGATTTCCTTCATAACGTTTTTCCAATTTATCACATTTCCAGGTGTTCACCATGCCATATGTCTACAAAAAAAGTCACTACTTTTGCTATCAACATTGCCCCATCACCTCAATGGGGTACCTCTAAAATCTGAAGGCAGGTGATATACTTCCATTTCACAAATACATTAAAATTTTCATGCTTGAATAGAAATTTCCTGTTCACTGTTTTTGCTGGCTGGGGAAGGATGCTAGTTTTGAAGTGTGATTTATTAATTATATTTTTCTGGTTTTGAGAGGGGATTGTTTTTGCTTTTGTAAACCATATTTTCTTATTGTATGAGAAGTTACATAACCTTCTGCTGTTTTCTGCCTTCTCTGTAAAGAGATGTGAATGCTAAGGGTCTCTTTGCCACAGTAGCTACCAGTCATTAGCCCCTTGTTGTTTATGTCTAGAGTTGCAATTACAGAAGGAGGAGAGTAGCTATAAAACAAGTTAGTTAACGAGAGTGGACCTGTTGCTTTGCTGGCTCTTTGGCACACAGAAAGTACCAGGTAGCTGTCCAGGAGAGAAGTAGGTTCCTTATCTGGAAAATCTTTACTGAAAAACATCTTCCAACCATTTTGCAGGATGTTCTACCAATGTCAGGTTATGCAAATACTTCTTTCTCTCAGGAGACAGAGCCTGTTCCTTTCTTACAGAGAGTTAGTAGTAGTGACAGAGTTGCAGATTCAGCTGCAAGATTTATGCATAACTCTCCCTTACTTTTTTGTAAATGTTCATGGTTTGTGGACAGTGAAAACTCACATCCATGAGCATGGAAACACAAAACATAAATGATACATGTTTATTCATCAATATGAATGTGCTCCTGCTGGAAATGATTTACAACCTTGTCTGGTTGACACTTGTGTTAGACTTTCCTGTGTATATTGAACACATTGGTGGTTAGACTTTTGTAAGGATCGATGCTTTCCAGTTTTTGTATCTGTGTACACACTGATGATCCAATGGTTTTTGGTGAGATTTTAATGACTCCATTCTGGTTGCTTACAACAGTTATGAGAATAAAGATGAGAAAAGCAAACAGAATCGTGCTTTTGAAATGGTGACAAAATTAACATAGAAAGCAAAAGGGCACTTGATCTTTACTCTCAAACCCACAAGGAAGTGCTTACAGATAAGGAAAGGGGGAGAGAAAGGCAGGACAAAGGAGTAAAAATGAGTGCTGCTGGGCATTCATATTATATTGGCCAGTCAGGGTAGAGAAGCCACTGTAAAGATGCTTTCCAGAAGCTCCACTGGAGCAGATGTCTTTCATGAGAGAAATCACTTGGTGTAAAATACAAATTTGCAAGACTCCCACATATTTGCATGGGTATCATTGATTTTATGGTGCAGAGGAAACAAGGACATCAGATAATGAAGACTTGGTTGTAAACATTAAAGGTAAGTATTCTGGGAAGTGAGACACTACCTTCCCAGCAGTACACTCCTATTTTATCTCCTTTCTGTGGTTTCAGTGGACATAGTAAGAGCTCCTTTCCCTCTAGGACCGCGTGATGCCATGCACGTGGTTGCATTTCAGCTTCCAGCTGGAGCAAGTAATCAGCAGCCAGCATATGCACGTCATGTCTTTTTTTGGAGCCTTCATATCTCTGCTCAACAGGGAAGTGCCTAGCCTTCTGAAGCAACACTTGTTTCTGGTGGACACGAATATGTCCAATAGTTGTCTTTAAGTGGGAACTGGAGCACATAATGCAAAAGAGATATTTTCCCAAAACTTAGGAATTTAATCTTCTTGTTTATAAACAGGCAGGTCAGCCTGTTTCTAGGCTTGAAATGACAGCATTTGCATCTCATTGGTTTGCCTTGTGACTACGGTTTGTAATCACAGCATGGGATTTTTCCTACTGTATCTATATTTTTTTCCAAAGACTTTCTAGGCAGTGGTGGGGAGCTGACATCCATGGCCAAGTTTAACCTCTCCAGCAAAATAATGGCCACAATGTCATTTTGTTCTGTGAAAAACAGGCTCTACATGCTAGCCTTTTATTTCACTGCACTGTTTTGATGCCTTGGATATTTTTGTGTTTATGTGTATGGTTCAGCTGTTATGGTAGCAACTGCTAGCTGAGATGGATGCTGTGGAAGTTTGTATTGTACATTATGAGGCATTTAGAAATGTTTAAAAATATCCTCCTATGCTCTTCCCTGCTGGGATATTTTTATTGGCCATGTTAGAAGCTTGTTATTTGATTCAGTGAGAGTGACCTGTGTTAGTCTTTTAAAACAGAGTGGGAACTCAATAAAAGGTCAAAGCTGTTATGGGCAGAGCCTTTACAAGACTGTGAGAAGAGGAATTAATAGTCAAAATGGTGAAATGTCTTGTAAAAATCCAAACAAAGAGAAGCATTCATTTGCGGATGATTAACCACAGCAACAAGGAAGTGTGCATTCGATTACTACGGCATGGCTCCAAGATCACGGCCAGAAGGGGTGGTAAATTTGCATTTATTTTACTCAACCTTTCCCCTCCACCCCATAGTTCAGCTAATAATGTTCTCTTGGACAGGAACTGTACTGTGAATGGCAATGCTACATTGAGTACAGCAGAGAATAACGACAAATTACTGACAGGAGGAGAGTTGCAAATGGGGAATGAATGAGGCAAAGCTTAAACAGCATTCGTTGTAATATTTTATGTAAATTATGTATTTGTTATTTGCTAACAAATGAGTGACTGGATTTTATTCCCTTGTAGATTTCTTGAACTGAAGGGAAGAAATACTTTGAAACTCTAATAATTTCTAACAATATGAAGTAGTTCTTACTTTAGCAGACAGGATGGTAGCAGATTTTGAATGTCAGCTGAATGCAATAGTATATATAATCATAGAATCATTATGGTTGGAAAAGACCTGTAAGATCATCAAGTACAACTGTCACATAGTTTAGCATTTTACTGCAACTGAGTGGGTTGGGTTTGACAGACCACAAATTTGTTTTTATTTTTCTATATACTGAATAATTTAATGTTCTGAATAATAGTACTGGGTGGAGGGGAAAGGAGTCTGACTCAAATATTTTTTCACTACACCTAACAGGACTGCTGCCTAAGGAACTTAAAGTATTCGGTATTGCTTTGGATAGCAACCAAAACAGAGGTATTTTTTTTCTAGGTTTTATACCAAATCCCTTTACCAAAGATGGATTGGCCCATCTATTAATCTATATGTGTTTGTTTCCTTAGTGTAGTAAGACATAACAAAATTTGTTTCTCCATTATTTGTGTAGTACTCCTTGTATTTTTGCGTATCTAGGTTGATATTTCAGTTTTCATGTGTGTGTGTGAAAACTAAGCCCTTTCATTGAAACTTCATTTCAGAAATCAGTATTTACAGAAGAATGAACTGAGAAAGTTCTGGCAAAGACCATAATATTCTCAGACTTTTGGCATCTGAAAATCAGAAGTAAGTGCAGCAGATATGGGAGAACCTACTTGTTGCAGTGATTTGTATTGGAGTAGCAACAGCTCCTGGCTTTACTTCTTAAATTCACCACTTAGGGGAAACTATAATGTCTGTAAGAATGCACCTAACTCCCTTAACTCAGAAATAGGTAGCAAAATTGAAAAAGAATTAGGGTTGACATGTATTTTGTATTCTTACACCTCAGAGGTTAAATGTTGGCTCCAGATAGATACAAGCTACATGACACTAGTCTAGGAACAGATTTGTTCATTGGAGCTACATCTGGTTTTGCAGTACTGCTTGCAGGATGATACTCCTTTTAGTAGACACATGCATGAAACCTGTATATCAGGATATGAAGCCTAAGAACTGAAGTTAGTTTGTGCAAAACTCATCGCAGGGGACACAACTTTTTGGGAGAATCCTGTTGTGATTGTGACTGCTTCAGAACAACACTGGCTGGTGCTAGAAGGGCCCACCCAAGCTTACTGGGGATGCTGAAATGTCCCACTTGTCATTTTCTCAGATGTTAAGCTTTCACATCAGTGCCCAGCTCTTTTCAACCTTGCACTCTTTGGTCTGTTGCTAGACACTGAGCTGCTGCAGTTGCCTCACCAGCGCCTCCTCTGTGGCTGAGATGCTGAGAGATGTATTTTGCCTTCTCATTTCTTCTCTCCGTGATACACAGTTCTCTCTCCCTGCTACTCCCCTCAGCCTTTTCACTGCTTAGCCCTGCTTCTAGAAGAGGGTGATCAATGCAGAGGTGGCCTCCTTCCGGGCCAGAGTAGGGCTAGAGGCAGGCACCCTGAAACACTTGATGTGCTGCGTGTTCTGTTTTGCTTCTATCTCTGTGCTTTGGGTCCCCTTTGGGGGTGTGAAAAGCAGGGCAGTGGTCTTTGCTGGCTGTACTAGCTGTAATATTAGTTGAGTACTGACACACAATGCAGCTGGGAGGCAAATTGTAATGCCACAGTCACAGTGCTTACAACTGATGTGAGCTGGCAACTGCGACAAGGCTTTTTTCCCTTCTAGAAGATCCTGTAAGATGAAAATAAATGAGAGCAGCCGGCAGGAAAGCCAGGTCACTGCCTAAAGAGTTACTGTAAACTGCCATTGATTTATTCTCCATGCAAAGCTAGAACAAGTATCTTCTATGGGCACGAGATGTGAGTAAGGTAGGGCCTCCTAATTCTGAGGGCTGGACATCTGGCCCTGATGCAGATTCTGCTTTGATACACATGCTGTGTAGGGGAGTGTTAGAGTTTAGTGCAATTCTGGTTCTGTTTCTTTTTCCTACATTTTCTTTGTGACATTCATGCACTTTGCTGATGTGAGAAAGCCACTCCCTCCTTCCCTCAAAAAGGTTATTCTATTCGTAGTACAAATAATTTTTGTCCACATTGAAAATAAGCAAAGGAATACGCAATATGTCTAGAGGAAGTAGTAAAAGGGATAGAAAGTAACTGTCCTAATTGCAGCTGGGCTGGCCTTACTCATATACACCTCTACCTGAAGTATGCCCAGCACTGCCCTTTCTGGACTGGATCTGTTTTTTCAGTTGTCTGTTTAAAAGAGGGAAATCTTCACACATGTTCCCTTCTCCACTCTACAAAGCCTTTACAGATGTGTAATTGTGTTTGCATGGCTGGCAAGTAAAGCTGTGTGCAGTATATGTAGCCACTAGAGAATGTATGAACTGAACATTCTAATAAGCAGAAGGTACATTTTTCTAGGGTGCTATATTTCCAGCAACTGCAGCTTCTTAAGAGTGGTGGAGCTAGGGCTGCATTTTATCCTGCTAATCCTCAGCTGCTGGTTTCAGGCCCTTTAGAAACACTAGCAGCTGACACATTTATGTCAAACTTCTTGCACGTTATGTTCGCAACAGATGACTAATGTAAACTCAGAATCAGAGAATCATAGAATCGAGTTAGAGGTTTGGAGCAATCCCAGTATTTGATGGAAGGGAACTACTGAGTTTTGTCTAGTGTAATGAGATATCTTTGGTGCTCTATATTTGTTCAATTGCCAGGAAAATGTAGCAAATTTTTGCTTTAGATATCTAAGAAATAAAATTGAGCTTATTTACTTGATATTCCAGTAATATGTATTAGGTTCTGATTTATGGATGTAAATTGCCAGTAAGAATATAAAATGAAGAATGGAAGGAAGTAGTTTCTTCTCAAGTGTAGTTTAATACTCAAGGCATAGTCCTTTAAACTCAATATAAATTTTAACTATTACTAAATAATAAAAAATAATAAATAGACTTTTCAAAATCTGATCCCCCAAATTATTGTCTTACAAGGGTCATCGTGGCTAGGCTTCGTGAACAAAGANTATACTTTTATGCTAAATGTTGTTAAGACTTCTGTTGAGTTGCTCTGTCATTTGACAGTCTGCTTGACTTTGGGAATTAGGGAAGATAGCATGCAAGTTACTTTTGTTACCTGGATATCTATTTTCCCCATACTTAAATGAAGTTAGAAGTACTTTACTTACCCTTTTGATTGTTTGGAGAACTTGCTAACTGAGCTGCAGAGGTCTTTTTCTGGTAACTGTCAGGCATTCTCACATTCAGCAGAATACTATGGCAGCTATTCTCATGAGGAAGTGTAGTACAAAGCTTTAAGATTCCTAAAGCAGCAGCAGTTTCCATCTCCTTGTTTAATTTCATTTACAAAGTTTTGACATCTTACTTTATATTGACAGATTTTTCTGTAAATAGTATTTTGGGCTCTGGCAGAAGTGTGATCCTGTGCCTATATCTGGATTAGGACAGGTCTACTGCTAGGTGACCAGGCAGTGCATAAATTTGGTATCAGTTATGAAACTGAAATTTTCATGACGTGTCCTGTTCTGAGTCTGGTAGTTGTGATAGATACAAGGAGGGGTGGTGAAGAAGAGAGCAATTATAGGACCTTGTCATTCAAGAAATGCAAAATTTGTAACAGTGAGAAACTCTAGGGTAAGGTAAATAAGGTAAATATCACCTACTTCACTGAAATGTACTTGTGGCTATTGCTAATTTAATGATCAGTGGCCAGTGGCATAAGGATGTATTTTGCTATGTGAAATAGAAGCAAAGTAGGTTTCAGAAACAAAGTTAATAATTTCAGTACAGTGAATGGTATCTACAGTTCTTATGACTAATGTGAAAAAAAAAATCAGTGACATTTCTAAGAAAATGTGAAAAGGCTTCTGATCTCAAAGTGAGATTCAAAATTCACAGAATTTTGGTCAATTATAGTGGAATTACTATTTAAAATTATAGCTGAAGAATTGTGATCCAAATATGTATAATCTGTGTATCTTCTTATATTGTAGATCAATTTATGATGGGATTTTTGTTTTTCATTTTTTGTGATTTATCATATGTTTACAGAGCAGTGATAGGTCTCTTCTTTACAGCATGGTTCAGGTCATACTTCATTTCCTTCAACTCAAAAAGGCCATAATGGGCCTTCAATTCAGTTCACGTTTTTTACATGTTTGCCATCCTTTAATGGAAGACTTTATTAATAGAGCTTGCTGAGATCATTCTGCTTCACACTGAAAATCATTGTATGTCTGAAGTAGTGAGCAATGGAGATGTACTGGTTTTCTAATTGCTTGTTTTTCTGTAATAATACATTTTCTTTTATACCACATTGCTTTGAAGTCTGTGAATCTTAATCTTTGCTGAACTTAAACTGGAATAAATCTTTGATAATGTCAGTTTGTTATCTTTTACAGAGATCTTTTGCTGAAATCAAAGAACTGAATTACATCAATTTCCTGAGTTACTTGTTGGACAAGTCATGTAACTTTGTACTGGTTTTACTTCATCTATATGTTGTATTTGGATTAGTCATTGGTAAAGAATAGAGAAATGCTTAACATCACAAAATAAGAAGTACTAAGAGTTATTTTATATTACTGTTGCACTGTGTATATTCTGTTCCTTTTGCACACAGATGGCACCTGATACTAGGAGTGAGTGCCAGACAAATTTAAAACTGTTTTCCCATCACTTTGTCTAAGTTCTGTGCTCAATTATCCTCCCTTCCGTTCCTGCAACTTACAACTAACAGCAGTCACAGAAGTGTTGATGTAGCTGCAAAACAGCCAGACTTTTTTGCAGGCTTACTATTGTTAGTGTTAGACTGGAAAAAGGGGAGTAAGTTTTGAGGGGAGAGAGCTGGGACAGAGAGCGAGGTCACAAGAAACAAGCATACCTGTAAGGCTAAAAAAGACTCCTCTGTAAGGGAGAAAAGAGACTGTATGAAGAGTAGAAGAGCTTTTTAAAGAGGTGAGGCATTTTCATTCTGTTTTGATGATATTTAATCCTCATATTGTGTGTCAACCTTCCTCTGCTTTTGTCCTCTTTACTGTTAATGTGACTTTGTCGTGATAATCTGTTGCCTCTTTTTAATGTCATACTCTGTAAAAATACCCAACCTTGGCCATTATCAATTTATCCTCATTCATCTCAAAGAAATAAAGGTGGGTTGTTGTTGTTGTTACTACTACTAGTAGTATTATACACCAATTCACATATGTACTGGGTGTTCATTTATACCAGAAGTCTGATTGCCAGTAGAAAATGAGCTGTTCTGTTTTCTGGTTTACATTACACCATTATTAGTGGTAGCTGCAACAAAATTAAGCATATCAGGTATACTGCAGTGTTGTAAAAAATGTTGCCCTCCTCTGGAGCTTTTCATAAAGCTTTTCCAGTTTTTGCTAATTGTGTATGGTCTGGTTCAATATGCAAAATGACTGCAGAATCTTATTTACCACCTGTATTAGATACTATTGGAAGGCTAAATTTTGCTGTCAGGAAGGTAGAAATTTAGGAATAACGTTTTCATCTTTTTACAGGTATTGAACTCCCAAAGGAAGATGAGATTTCAGTACCTGTGATTTCAAGTTCCCCAGTTAAGGACACTGGGGAGAATGTTGATCTTGCCATTGAACAGGAAGAGAAGTTGAAAGAGGAACCTTTAACCATCTCAGAACTGGTATACAATCCTAGTGCCAGCTTGCTGCCTACGCCTGTCGATGATGAGATTGACATGCTCTTTGATACCTGTCCAAGAGTAGAGAATGAGAAAGATGATACAGATTCATTTGAGGAACTGGAAGCAGATGAAAATGCCTTTTTGATTGCAGAAGAGGAAGAACTGAAAGAAGCTAGACGGGCGCTTAGGTGGAGCTATGACTTTCTAATGGGCAACATTGAGGTGAATGCCTTTTTGAAGAGTTTCTCCAGGCTTCTGCTTGTAGGCCTTGGACTACTGTTATTTGTGTTCCCTCTTCTCCTTGTTCTCTTGGAGTCAGACCTTCAAATTTCTTTTCTCCATGAAATCCGTCAGACACCGGAGTTTCAGCAGTTTCATACTGAATATTACTGCCCCCTTAGGCAGTGGGTGGCTTGCAAAATAAGCTTCATTTGTGACATGCTGCGCAACCTTTAAATTTTAAATAAACACTAAACAACTAAGGGCTGTATTCAAAATTTCAGTTAGTGCCAGGTTTCCATAATACTCTTGGGGCTATCAGTTAGTAGCTGTCCTCATATCATAGAATCATAGAATCATAGAATCATAGAATGTTAGGGGCTGGAAGGGACCTAGAAAGATCATCTAGTCCAACCCCCTTGCCAGAGCAGGATCACCTAGATGAGGTNGATCAGTTCCTAGCCTGCACTGATACGTGGGGTTGTTCTTTCCCAGATGCAGTACTTTACACTTACCCTTGTTATATTGCATTAAGTTTCTGCCTGCCCATCTCTCTAGCCTGTCCAGGTCACGCTGGATGGCAGCACAGCCTTCTGGTGTTCCAGCCACTCCTCCAAGCTTGCTATAATCTGCAAACTTGCTGAGGGTACACTCTACCCCTTCATCCAGATCATTAA
Organism: Bucco capensis; assembly: GCA_013396975.1. Classification (NCBI taxonomy): domain Eukaryota; kingdom Metazoa; phylum Chordata; class Aves; order Piciformes; family Bucconidae; genus Bucco; species Bucco capensis. Next base: position 17,971 of record VWZO01006531.1, read on the forward strand.
TGAATATATTGAAAAGTACTGGACCCAGCATTGACTCCTGGGGGACACCATTAGTCACAGGCCTCCAGCTAGATTCTGCTCCACCAACCACAACTTTCTGGTCTCTGTCCTTCAGCCAGTTCCCAATCCAGTTCATTACATACTCTTCAGGTTTTTAAGATTCCTTTACAAACTTAAATTGCCCCTTTAGTTACAGGCTTAAAGAGCAACCTTTCAATAACCAAAAAGAATCTTTAATTGCGTTTCAGACTTCCTTCTCATCTTTTACACAGTAAGTTTCATTGTCTTTCACATTTTAATCCAGGAGACTTAAAGAAAACCTGTTTTGAATATACCCCTTAGTTCAGCAATCTATTCTAACCAATGCCTATACAAGCAATGTTTATGCTGGGTTTTTGGTTTTGGTTTGTTTTTCTGTATGTTTGGATTTTTACATTTTTATGTGTTTAAAATATTTTGGTAAATTTTTATCAAAAGACAACTTCTGATGTTATTTAAATGTACAAATTGGTGAGAATAATGCACAAGGCCATGTAGGGTGTTTTTAGTGTCTTAGCAATGATTTGGTTTTAAACTACTGGCTGGAGAATGAATGAGTTTAATATGGCTCTATACAGAGAGACTGTGGTTTGGGAAATATGTAGAAAGTTCACTCAAGTTCAGTAGGGGCTGTCTGAGGGGGGTGAAAGGACACCAAGCATGCAGAATTGTTTCTGAAAGGCACAGCTGTAAATCTTGAGGAAGTGAGTACAACTGAAAGTAATGATCCTTCATCTTACCTGTCAGGTTTTCTTGCACTTTGTTGGTGCTGTAGAAAGTCACTACAAGATACTCCAAGTACGTTTTGGGAGTGAGTGTTCAGTTTAAATGTAGCTTATTATATATAACATGGAAGAAGAGAATAGTAAGTAGCAACAAAAAAAGTCACAGGCAACCCTAGCTAAATCAGTAGGTGAGTGACCAATTTTTAAAAATTATAGCCAAGAAAAATATATTCCTTTATAAAAGAAAAGCATAAAGCATTAGACTGTACAGCTGACATAAAAGTATCCTACTGACTCGCAGTTTAAGGCTTAAACACTTTATGCATCTTCATCCTTGATGCCTGTTATTACTAATCTCTAAGACAAAGAATTTTCTGTGCATACTAATATGCTTCTTTTCACATATAGCAGCATACTTACCCTCTTCCCTGTTACTACATGCCCAGTTACATGAGCTAATGCTGTTTCATGTAATGCAGATTTGTGTATCTAAAGATATTCCAATACAGTTTAGAGAATATACTTAAGTAAATTCTTGTCAATTCTGAGAACATTTGAAGGCCCTCAAATGTGCCTCAGAGATTGCATTTGAGAGGAGAAAATTTTTATTTCCACCCCACTCCACTGATCTCAGTGCAGATGTGTTTCGTATTTAATCTAGAAGACTCAGATTTTGGCCTCTGAGTCTTTCTCCTGCTTAAATTTATGAATTGGTGACATATTTGAGGTTGTGTTATTAGATGTGCATTTAACACATTGTAACTACATCTTTAATTCCTACTGACTAAATTCCTTTAGTTTTAATATCAGGGAGTCAGCTTTGCTTGCTTTTCTTATATAAGCCTCTGCAGATGTCTAGTTTGGAAGTGGCAATTTCCTTAGAAGATTTCTCTTTGCCTTCTAATCTTCTCCAGTTTTTAAAGATCAGACTAGTTACAGGGCTTAGGAATTCCTTTTCTCAGTTGAATACTTTTGGACTGCTATTCATTTCCCAACCAACAAAGGCTGTATTAAACAATTGCCCTTTTTATCTTGTCTTTGCTTGTTCTTGCCAATCTGTACCCCAGAAGAATAACGATTAGTTAATTGATATATATTTCTTCTTGTGCTACTTGCAGCTAAATGATCCTTTCCCATGAGGTGATAAACTTTCAGCCTAATAGAAATGGAGAGTGAACTAAAGTAGACATTAAGCCTTAACAGGAAATTATTCACTTGCATTGTTTGTAAACAAAGGTATCAGAAAAGGTGCTTCAAGTGGTGAAGGCTGTGAGAGCTAGGCTCCTGATGGACTATGGAGACATGGTTCCATACAGGCTCCTATGTAAGTCTGGTAATTATTTAAAAAAACAGAAAGTGAGATCCTATGTGCTACAATATAGTCTTGTCCCTGTAAATAACAGCACTCCAGAAGCAGGAGTGTGGTTATGCTTGATTTAACTCTATCACAAAATAGCAAGTTGCATGAGGACGTAATCTAAGAAAATGTTCAGTGCACTGAAGTTTTATATAGGGTTAAATGCAAGTGTGCGTGTGCATACATGCATTTGCATTTACTAGCCATGTGCATATGTTCAGGCCTGGCCTTTTAAAAATTCCTCCCTTCCTTCCTGATGTTCCCTGGTCTATCGAAGTGATTTAACTGAAACTGAAGAGAGTCCTAGAACTTAAAGGCCAGGACCTCAAAATGCACACAGAAGGATGTGATTTGGGATGTTCAGAAAGAGTAGGAGTCTAGCATTTTGTTGGTAAGGATGACAGACTTGGATTATGGAGCATCTATAGGTATTACGTATTTCTGTCTGTGCTTGGATTACATTGTAAAATGTTATGTACTTGAAATCTATTTTGTGGTTTGTCTAACCTTTATAAACACAACTCTGGGAAGAATTAAAAATGGTTTTATTTCATGGAGACTAAGGGGAAAATATACCTGTAACTTGAGCCTTATCTTTGTACAGTGAATGTCACATTTCTATATGTCAACATCCTGATTGTTTTGTATGTTGATATGATGACAGGAATCCCTAATAAAAATACACTGGAGAAAAGCTTTCTGAAGTTATGACAGTTCTTACGGTGAAAGATGTTTCATGTGAAAGATGCTTCACAAATAATAATTTTTGTTGAGAATTAGTTGGTACATAATATGCTGTGGATTTCTTAGGACACTTGCAGGGTTTTTTTACGTACTTTTTTTATTTATCAGCTGGAGACAGACTAAGAAAGTATTTTACAATAAGATCTTATTAACATGGCTTCAGATGCACTAACCAAGGGCCTAGTGGTTTGCCCAGTTACCACATAAAAATTTATTACAGTCTTTAATTTGCCCCAAAATAAAATTGGTACACAGAGAATTTGAGAAATCTTTTTTTAAAGCCAGACCCTGGTTGTAGACATATGGCTGCAATCTTTCAGTAGGCACATCTGGCTAGAGTGTTATGCAAGCAAAGCTGGGCAGCTCTGGAATAGAGCTTGCTTACATTAAGCAAGATGTCATCCAGAAGGACCTGGACAAGCTGGAGAGGTGGGCCCAGGTGAACCTCTTGAGCTTCAACAAGACCAAGTGCAGGGTCCTACATCTGGGTCGGAACAATCCCCACTATCAATACAGGCTAGGGGATGAGATGATGGAGAGCAGCCCTGCAGAAAAGGACTTGGGAGTGCTGGTGGACAAGAAGCTGGACATGAGTAAACAGTGCACGCTGGCAGCCCAGAAGGCTAATCGCATCCTGGGTTGCATCAAAAGAAGCGTGACCAGCAGATCCAGANTTTGGAGCTCAGATAGCATAAAAGCATCTGGTAAGAAATGCACAGTCTGCAGAGATGCAATTGAACATCATTTTGGGAAGCTAAATCAGTAAAAAAGAAGTTACTTCTTGGGCACATGAAACATTTAGATACACACGTGTCTGTGCTGTATAAAACTGCCAAAATCTAAATGGCCTCCCAGGCAATTTGAAATGTAAAGGGCCAGGACTATCTCGTATAGGTAGACCTATTTAACCACAGTTAAAATAGTGCCTCGAAAGAGCTTACATTCCTGCTTTAGCATAAGAATACAGTATATCTTCCTCAACATTATTTGCATTTTAAGTACCTACCACAATTTATGAAAATAGTATATGTGCTTTGGGTGGAAATTCAGCATTTGTCATAAAATCTTTCTGAATAATGATGCAAAAAAATTCTCTAAAAATTACCCCTCACTGGAATGTTGTGCCAAATATGCATTTGAAGAAATCAGGCTACATTAATCAGTGGTAATGGCTGATGTAGATAACTGTTAGCACTTGACAATACCCATGTTGGCCAAACTGGAGATTACAAGCACTGGAAGGCAAGAAAATTCAGCTGGAAATCAAGCTATGTTTCTCAACTTTTTGTTTTGTTTTATTGTTGTGTGGGGTTTTTTTCTGTATGTTTGCTAAATTCCAAAATAAATAATTGTCTTTTCCATTTGTATGGATTTCCTGTAATTTAGAGCTGTGTTTTATGTGGAAAAAGGTCTTTAAGAAACCCTATGAAGATCTCTACCATTATAGCTATTAAACGCCATGTGACATCATGCTACATGATCTCATAGTCTTACATCTTTCATTTTGCCCCTCTACAAAGGCAAATCCTTTGATACTCAGAAATTTTTAAGAGCTGCTTTGGTATGTTGAAGGTGTATTGCTTACTTGCTTACTGTTGCTTTCTTTTAAGGCAAGTTATTGCTGTTCAACTCAGCCAGAGGAACTCCCTGAAGCAATTCCATCTTACACCATTTCAAAGGTTCACTGCTTGCCCTTTACGTGTCTCATAGCTCCTTCCTAGAAACCATGAGCAATATCTGTCCCTGTGAAGTGATGCTTACTGATGGAACGGGAATTTAAAGCTGTGGCATACCTTCTATCACAAAAGTTTTTCTGGTATAAGCAACCACAGCTCAGTGCTTCTGCATTACAATGAAAAAAATAAAGCATTGATTTCTGTGTCAAAATCATGTAGTGGGAGAGTGTAAAAAATGGTTCTAAAAATAAAAATGAAACACGAACATGAAAAATCACCTGCTCTAATTTTTTCATTGTAGCTTTTCCCATGTTAGCTAGTATTTCATGTCAATGCACATGTTTGATGAGCTCATGAAATGGCAGATACTTCAAAGTGAAGTGGCCCCCATAATGTTTCTCAGTGTCCTGATGAACAAATACCACCTTCTAATCGCTAATCACAAAGGATTAAGAGATTAATTTGTTTAAGTGGACTAGAAATTGAGGTGAAATAGGTTACATTTCCTTGATTGAAGAATAATTAACTATTCTGATTGAATAGGGCTTGTATTTCTGGAAAGAGATATAGAAAGAAGAACATAGAAGGTCTCTCAACAGCAATCCTATATATCCTGTTCAGAATTTGTATCAAAAAGATCTACTGCATATAGTGTTTTTGGAAAAGTCTGCTTTTAAGACTGATTTTCTTATTTTCAGTATTGTGCACAAGAATGGTTTCCTACAGAGAAGTTTTGAGACAGCTGCAGGGTTTTTTTAAACTAACTTCTAATGCAATGTACCTGGAAATCAATAAACACTAAAATATTGCATAATGTGTCCCCTGCTTTTCTCAGACTAAATCTTCAAATTCTTCTTTCCATAGATACACTTTAGGTATGAGAAAAAAGGACTTCTACAAAGCCAAATCCAGAAAGCATCTGAGCCCAAAGTTTGCTAAAATCTTTTTCTTTGGATGTAAGTTGACAGCTGTAATTCTCACTCAGTGGCTATATAGCCACTGGAAGTGCCACACTCACTAGTACAGAATCTCATGATCTTGTGACCACCATTTCTTTACTGCTTTTGCCTAGTTAATGGTATGTGCCCTTTCAGTCTGTGTTCCTTTTGTGTCTACAACGAACTGTAACAACAAAGGTGATACAAGGAGATGTCTGTTCTGTGGAAAACTGCTGTACAGACAAAATAAATGTAACTGCTGGTGAAAAATAGATTGTGTCAGCTTTTTTTCATAGCTGCCTCTCTGTTCTTTGTATTTCAACTCACTGGATTTTTTGAATAAACATACTAATATGTCAGAATAGCTGAGTTGTATTTACTTTGGACAGACCACCTAAAGTAATTCTAACTAATATTAGTATCTTTGTGACCATTATTCTGTCTCCACAATTTTCTGTCTCGAATGAGAAGTCCTTTTCCCTTCTTTCCCATGTACATTTCCCCTACACATTGCTTTTGCCAAAAGTTATTTTGGAGCCTCAGAAATCATAGAATCATAGAATATCAGGGTTGGAAGGGACCTTAAAGATAATCTAGTTCTACCCCCCCCAGCCATGGGCAGGGACACCTCCCACTAGATCAGATTGCTCAGAGCCCCATCTAGCATGGCCTTAAAAACTTCCAGGGATTGGGCTTTCACCACCTCTCTGGGCAACCTGTTGCAGTGTCTCACCACATTCAGGGTGAAGAACTTCCTCCTAACATCCAACCTTAATGTACCCTCCTCAAGCTTATGTCCATTACCTCTAGTCCTGTTGCTGCCTGACATCCTAAAAAGTCCTTCACCGACCCTCTTATAGGTCCCCTTCAGATACTGGAAGGCCACAATAAGGTCTCCTCAGAGCCTTCTCTTCTCCAGACTGAATAATCCCAAATGAGAAAAACCATGATAACATGGATACACAGAGAAAGATCTAATCTCTTCTTTTAATGTGTAAGCAGTGGCTTTACAATAGCATAGCTGACATGTTTGTGTGGGAAGGGAGCTCAGAAGCTGGAAACAGAGTTTCTATTGCCGGGCATGTACTTGTGACTTCCTCCATCTATATTGTCCTACCTTTCCCGTTCTGAAGTGGGCCTGTGTTAATCTCATGAGGTTCAACAAGGCCAAATGCAAGGTTCTGCACCTAGGTGAGACAATGGAGACAGTCTGTTTAGCAAGGCCTGTGTCCCAGTTTGGGGATAATTATGGGGGTAAACCCAATTAAGAGGCTCCAAGAAGGTCCTTTCTTTCCATCAGAGGGGTATAGCACATTCTTCACCTCTGGCCTTGTTCTGACTGGGCCAAGGGCTGCTGTGTGAGCTATCTCCTGTTTTATCTGTTCAAAGGCCTGCTGCTGTTCGGGGCCCCAATGAAAGTCATTGTTTTTATGTGTCACCAGAAATAAATGACTCACGATCTGGCTATATTCTGGGATGTGCATCTTCCTGAAACCTGCAGCACCCAGGAAGATTTGAGTCTCTTTTTTGTTGGTGAGTGTCAACACTGATGTTATTTTATTGACTACCTTGGTTGGGATCAGTCAGTGTCTGTCCTGCCACTTTACCCAAAGAACTGGATTATCTTGGGCAGATCCCTTGACCTTGCTTTGTTTGATGCCAAAACTGGCATTCAGAAGAATTTGGATGATCTTCTCTTCTTTTTCAAAGACTTCTTTCGCTGTGTCCCCCCCCACAATGATGTCATCAATGTATTGTAGATGATCCAGAGCCTCACCCTTCTCCAGCGTGTCATGGATCAGCCCATGGCAGATGATGGAGCTGTGCTTCCACCCCTGGGGCAATTGGTTCCAGGTGTACTGCACGACCTGCCAGGTGAAAGCAAACTGTGGCCTATGTTTTGCTGCCAATGGAATGGAGAAGAATGCATTTGCAATGTCAGATGTGGCCTACCACTTAGCTGCCTTGGAATTCAGCTCATACTGGAGTTCCAACATGTCTGGCACAGCTGCACTCAGTGGTGGAGTGACTTCATTCAGGCCACGATAGTCCACAGTCAGTCTCCATTCTCCATTTGACTTACGCACAGGCCAGGATGGGGCTGTTGGAGGGTGAGTGGGTGCAGCTGATCACCCCGTGGCTCTCCAGCTAATGGATCATTTTGTGGATGGGAACAAAGGAGTCTCGATTCGTCCGGTACTGCCGGTGATGCATGACTGAGGTGGCAATGGGTACCTTCTGTCCTTCTACCTGCAAAAGACCTACAACAGAGGGGTTATTTGATAGTCAGGGCAAGGCACTGAATTGTCTGGTTTTGCCTGCCTCCACAACAGCAATTCCAAAAGCCCATCAATATCCCTTTGGGTCTCTGAAGTACCCATTCCGAAGATAGTCAATGCCCAGGATACATGGGGCATGTGGGCCAGTCACAATGGGGTGTTTACTCCAGTCCTTTCCAGTCAAGCTTCTTTCAGCTTCTAATACCGTGCATTCTTGAGAGTCCCTGGTCACCCCAGAGATAGAAATGGTTTCTGGCTCCATATGTCCTAATGGCATTAGCATGCATTGAGCACCATGTCAACCAGAGCATTGAATTCCTGTGTCTCAGACATACCAGGCCATTGAATCCACACAGTCCAGTAAATTCTGTTCTCCCTCTTCTCCCCCTGTCTGGAGGCAGGGCCCCTCTAATCTCAGTCAGTACATCTGTGCCCATATGAACATGTGTGCATCCAGGAGGTGCCTCCTAGTGGGTCAGATGGGTCATAGTCCTGCTTCGTTTGTTTTGATCCTGACCTGCGGGAAACTGACACAGGGTACACTTTTGCAGATTTTGCTCTGGCATTGATTTTCTCCTTTAGCTCTCATACCCAGGCTGTGAGGACAAGGGTAGGTTTCCCGTGCCAGCGATCCACATTTTTTGCACTATCCAGCGGGAAGTACCGTAGCTGGGTTTGTGAAGAAGACTCTCTTCTTGGAGCTGGGAGGCGTCTGTTCCTGAACTCGATCGTTCTGGTCTGCACTGGTGCCACGCAGTACTTGTTTTCCTTTATCTTTTCTTTAAGTTTTTGGTGGCTGTCCTTGATCTTGTCAGTAATCTCATCCTTGAAATTCTGGAGGTTGTCACCCACTTTCTCCACAGACGACACCAGGGTTCGGAACAGACCATGGATGGCATCCTCATGGGCCTGCAATTTCCTTGTGACAGTGCCCACTCTCTCCTCTCCCTTGTTCCACAGAAATGACACTAAGAATTGTGAATATATCTGTGGTCTGAGCCAACAGAGCTTACCCCACTTCCAGGATGTGCACCTGAAATCATCGGGACTCCTAGAGTCTGGCCTCTTGTTGTTGAAGAGGATCTCGAGGATGACCAGTTCTCTAAGTCATTGGATCCCTTCTTCCAGGGACCTTTTTGTCTCCGCAGGTCGTCTTCATGGTCATATCTCTCCCTCACACTTCTTAGGAGGCGATTCCAGACACTGGTAGGTTCTCTTATTGCTACGAACGCTTGGTCGATGACAGAGTCTCGGGACAGGGATCCTAAGTGTTGTGCCTCATTGCTGTCCAGGAGAGTGTCGTAGCCGAAGATGTCCCAAATGTGAAGCATCCAGGCCAGTATGGGCTCGTCTGGTTTCCAGGCAAGGTCTTTCTGTAGCTGGCGCAGTGCTTCGATGGATGGAGACTTGGTGGTAATTTCAGGCTCCAATCCCTCCACTGGTTGTGAAGGTCCTGGTTCACCATCATCATCGACTGGATGCACTGACTTGGCTTTATACTGCCTTCTCTGCACTGGAGCTACGGTTGCTGGCTGAATCTGTGATTGTGGCAGGGGCTTTTGCTGGGGCTTTTGCTGGGCTTTCAGTTTGGCTGGGGGCTGAGCAACTGCAGCATCCGCTGGTTTCTCTGCGTCACTGCTTTTCTCGCCCTCTACCTGTAGGTGGCACTGTGTGACTAAGACCATGGTACAGTATGCATAAGCCAATATCCAGCAGATGGCGCTCAGCTGCCCTTCCTTTGAACCCGAGGAAAGATGTTCCTCTAGGTATTCTATTATTTTGCTAGGGGTCCAAGTTTGGTCAGGGGAGAGTTTCCAAATTATCGGGGCAGAGTATTTCCTTAACATTTGGCCCTGTTCTTCCCACTCCCCTATCCAATCAGCATGGTCCAGATGTGGGGTAGGTTCTCGGGCAGCATCCCCAACCTCTGAGGCAGATCTTAGGGCATCTTCCCAAGGAATGCTTACCCTGCTTTTAACTACTGGGTAGACTGAGCAGATTAAACTGGGCAGAGTCATAAGCAGGAATATAACCTCCTTAGCAGGTTGGGGGAACTCTAAATTTTCGCTGATTGCAGTACCAGGCAAGGCAGTGGAACTGGTGAAAAGAGTGATGTAGCATTCTATGCCCTGGCATCTAGAGAACAGCAAATATATGTTGCAGCCAAACCTTAGAATTTCAGCAGTTACCACATCATAAAGCCAATTTTATGCCCAATATTATCATAACAATCCTAGTCCACCACCCTCCCCTATAGAAGGTGGTTGCTAGAAATGCATACTGCAAAATTTGCATAAATGGTATCACCCCCAACATGAACAGACCGATTGGCTTTTTTTTTTGGAATTGTATATAAACCACACAGAAGTATTTTTAAAACAAACAAGTTATTCTTTACACTTGTCTCTCAGGGGTCCCACGTTTGGCACCAATTTTTTCCTGGTGTGGGGACAATTATGGGGGAAAACCCAATTAAGAAACCTCCCCCCTCCCACAGAAGAGGAAGGAAGATAGAATAAACCACAGGCAACCAAGGCAAGAATGATAAAGAATAACTTTAACAAAGAAAAACAGTGAAATACAAAATCAGCAAGCCTCTGTAGTCCACACTGGCACACCAC
>VWZO01006534.1:6514-18458 GCA_013396975.1 Bucco capensis
CACACAGATCTCAAGTTCATCCTGTTTGTTCCCCATACTGCATGCATTAGTGTACAGGCATTTGAGTGAATAACCTCTGCTAGAGCACTGCCTGACTGACACATCCCCTGAGGTAACAGCAGAGCTGGCACAACACTCCACAAACATCACAGGCTTGTTCCCTATTAGCCAGGTTTTCCCCCCTCCCCCCTTCAAATCTAGTTTAAAGCATAGTTAATGAGTCCAGCCAACTCCCATGATAAAATATTAGCATTAATATCAGTGGATTTTGAATGAGGTTGCCTAAGTACTGTCATGGAAATAGTGATACTTCTTAGCTTATTGAATATACCGTTCTGTAACAAATTATCTGTCCTGTAAGATTACAACATAAAAAAGTTATTATTCTAAAAATTACTTATGACAAAAACAAGTGTTGTAATGTTCAAGTTTCAAAAAACAATTACTGCTCTTTTATCTCTGAAAACAAAACAAACAAACAAAAAAAAACAGACTGAGAAATTAAGCAAACAGGAAACCAAACAACTTGCTACAGGCCAGTGGCAAAGTAAATAACAATAACCAGATCTCAAGTCCAAAATGTAGATAAAGTGGCATACAGAATATTTCATATAATTCAATACAGGTCACCCAGGAAGATCAAATAGAAAAACAGAGAACAAATGATAAACAAAATGGCAAAACAAATGGCACACAAAAGACTTAAGAAAAACTTGGGTAACTTGAAGGAAGAAACACTAAGGCAAACAAAATACAATGTTTAGGACAATAAATTGTTAACACAGGAAGAACAAAACTGTAGAGATTTGGATTAGGCTACAGGTTTGCACACATTGAGAGACAGGGCTTTCCCTGAATATGAAAAGCAAAAATATCTGGAGGAAGAATGGATTAGAGAGAGGATGGTGAAGACTGGTATCAACTGCTGGGGCAAAAAAAAAGCTAAGTTTAGCCCACCACAGCCTGGAAGGTATAAAGCTCCACTATATCAACTTAAGTACCAAATATTGAGCATGAACACTATGCTGTCCTTCCACTGTGTTTGCAGCTTTCAGATACAAACTACCTTGCACTCAGACAATTCAGTATTCATATATATGGGACTGTCTATCCAAAAATGTGTCATCCTTTTCCTAGGCCTCTCTTCCACTAATTCTGACATCAATCATACTTATTATAACAGTTCAGAAAACTAATGTGAATTTGCTTTGGACAAATAAAGAAATTTTCCAATAGTGAGAGGATTTTGGTATCTATCATGTACAGCTACCTATCTGACAGAATTTAGCGTTGCCATACTATGTAGTGGTGTGAGATATGGGGAGTGTCAGATAATTTAAAGAATCTTTAACTATTACCTGCAGTAGTTACTGTAGTTAGCTGTTTTTCTCATAAAACATTCTCTTTTTTTTTTCTCTCTCTAGCAAAGAGGTAGTGACATACATGCAGAAATACAAGATTGCAAGCCTTGTCCAAGGGAGGCATAGGACTGAAGTACAGGAAAAGGTATAGAAGTTTAAATTTCTCTTGATATTTTCAGTTTTTCAGTTTTTTTAGTAACTCACATAAGTTTTGGATAGTGATGCATTTGTTTGATTTGCATTCAATCCTGAGAACAAGTGATTGGTTTCTCCCAAAGTCCTCTGATATAGTCTCATTTATAATGCAGAAAGCGTTTTGTGGAGTAGGTAAAAATGGAAGCCTATCTTGAGCCTTAGATACTGCTTTAGAAGTAATATAAGGAACCTGCACCAAGACTATTCTGGTACTAGAATAAAACAATGTATTTAACAATTTTATTATACAATACAAAGAATAGATGAATAATAGCTTAATATGGCTATGACATGACAGTCATACTACAGCAAAATGAAATGTATACAAACGATAATTATATTACTAAGGAATAAAAATTCAAAACCATATGAAAATCAGAAGTGAATATGAATTTTTTAATCAAAAGCAAAATTTTATTCAAAGAACATTAATAGAAAAATCACCTGTCAGGACACAAAACCTTTCATAACTTCAACATCTAAATTTAAAGAAGACTTGAGTGTATGCAGATGGGAAGTCTGACTGAACAATCAGGAAAGAAAAATGCTTTCTTAGGATGTCAGATTCCTACTCTATTCTCTCAGTAATCTTATCTTTTTCTAAATTAACTAAATATTATATTTTCTGGTAACTTGGCATTGAATATTTTACTCTAACCTTTTGCATCTGCAAAATCCAAACTCCTTGCTTACTCATACTTCGGATAATTCTTGATCGTCTAGCTTTCACTTGACCAAAATAATGCTAGAAATGGATTTAAACTGTATGGAATATATGGAATATTTATAAATTAAGTTATATGTTAATTTACTTCCTACAGTCTTATTGTAGTCTCAAAATAATTGCTTATTACTATTCTGTATATTATGTGAAATACTTAATACAAGTATGATTATAAAAAAGTAATGATTAAGCTACACATTAGGGCAGTCCATCTTATTTATCCTTCACTCTAATTTATCTAAGGGGAGATTCAAGGAGACGGTACAGTTTTAGAAATGAGACCTTCATAAATCTTAATCTCTAGAAGTAAATCAAAATGGAAGAATATATATACCCAGCAGAAAGCTCTGAAGTTTCTTTAATTACATTTTTTATTCTAGAAAGTGACAAGATAGTCTCTCTTTCAGTATTACTCTTTTCCATCTTGTACATACATGTGATAAGGCATATCAAGATACTTGCTATTCAACTTCGGAACTAAAATCTGGAGTATATTTGTTACTCTCATACCTGGGTACAGCATACAGACCAACATTTTTCTAGATTATATGAGACAAAACAGGATCTTTCCAGAGTTCAGTTATCTCAAGAAAACAACTGAATCCTCCTTGTTTTTTAATCTAGTGCTAAACTTTGAAGAAAGTTTTCAAGTTACTGGAGAGTAAGAAGTGTTTAATGCTCAGTTTCATGGTTCATTTTTCAGCTTGTCTGATTCAGGTTGGACATGTCTATGCTCAAGCTGTGATGATCCTAAACATGTTAATTTTTTTGTTACAATTAAATATTATGGTTCAAAATTCTGCTTAGTGGTTTTACCAAATCTTAAGCAAAGCACTACTATATTAATACTGAATAGACACTTAAGGAAAAGAAATCAAATACTTGTTAATATAAACCTGACTGTAGTAGATCTAACACCACCAGCAAGGGGGTTGCCAATGCTGCAAATCTATGAAAGGAAGACAACAGAATACGAGTGGAAAAACATTTACAAGAACTTCATATGAGTTATTCAATAATTTAATTGAACAATTTAGTTTTTCTAGTATTGGGTAACATAAATAAGAAAAACATTATCTGAGAGAAGCAGTGGTATATATTTCATCTTTCTGAAAGAATCCAAAAGTACTTCCCATTTCTTAGAGCTGGATTCATACCACCATTAAATAGATAATGAGAACACTGGATTCAAGAGAAAATAAATACAAACAAGTATGCAAAATCTGTATCTATTCTACATGTTTACATTATGCAAGCAAAGTAGGCAGCAATTCCACATCTAACAAATTTAATTTACTTTATTATCTAATGAAGCAGTGCACATAGTCATGCAAAAAATTAGAAAGGGGTTAGTTAGGAAAACATGATTCATATCAAGAATTGAATCATAATATGTCATGATGGAAAGAACCAAGAAGATACATTCAATGCTAGCTGCTAGAGGTAAATGCGAAAAAAGCAGAGAGAGCAACTAAGCATCTGGAAGTCTAATTTGTGGGCAGTGAATTGCAATGAAGCCTACTGAATGTTATATATGTTCAAAAAGACTTCACTCAAAAAACCACCTTTTTGAGAAAAAACAGGTGGATTTTTTTCTGTATTATAGTCTACAGTCATTCACTACACCTGAGCACTTCATCTGTTCTGTCTTCCATATCTGAATTGGTGATAAAGGTACATTTATGTATGCTTTACAATATAATGTATCTAAGATTTATTATGCTTTATTATTCTTTCTGCACTTGTAACTATTAAAATGATCTTGACAAATTCACAACACAGAAAATAGTCACTGATATTTATAGAATTTTATAATTATTTGATGTTTTCAAGTCCATACACACAATAGTTTATTGTTGTGTATTCCTACAATACTTAGTAATGACTTGGTATACAGTATAATCCAGCAGGGGAATAAAAATAATGTTAAGCTTTTAAATAAAAAGTAATAATTGGATTTAATATTATTGCTTTTTGTAGAATTGACTTTCTGTGTATCTTTAAATGAAGTGGATAGTTTTTAAATAACTTTTTAATGTAGTTATTTTTAAATATACATTGAATTTGAGATTTCTTTACTAAGTTGTGCATGTAACTGTAAATGCGATTTAGAGAGATTAGATTAGTGAGGGAAAGGGGTAAAAGTCTACCTATGGTTATACAAAAATATTAAAAAGCAATCTTGTCAAAAACAGTTAATGAAGTTGAACTAGTTCTTTCAGAAACACCTGACAATTTAGTAAATGCCACATTTAAAGTCATTTCATCTCTTTTGTCAGATAATTCACAATGCTGATTAGATAACTAAACCCCTAAGGGGATACTTTACAGCCTATTTTTCAACATATTGCTGATTACAATATTAAGATATAAAAGCTATTAACATTGCAAACAAACTTCTAAAGTTAAAAAGTGACTGGTTACTAGCTCATGTAATCTTTTCTAGCATTACTTTTTGAAATCCATCTGTATTCTCCAGCTTACCTGAACGGGCTAATCTTGACTCAGAGCCACCTGTAAGTCTCATGGCACTTAGCATTTAGAATCATAGAATCATTTGGATTGGAAGGGACTTCTGGAAGTCATCTAGTCCAACTCCCCTGAAGTGGGATACAAGCCCTTTACCTTCACCTGTATTCCAGGTTTCACTACATTTTAACAGTTTTTTATTAAAACAGGAATCAGAACTATTCTGGAAACTAGTATAAAAGCTATGGTTTCCTTTCTAATTTAATTGAAAATATTTCCTCATCCTTATCTTCTCAGGTCCTGGTGTGCCTTTTTGCTTGATTTATGAATGTTAGACCATTTCTCACTTGGATAGCTTTCCTCTCTTTATTGTATATCAACTTTTATGACATAGCAGAAATAGCTGCTTTAATTTTTCCTGCAACATAGAATGTTTATTTTTCCTATGGACCTTGTTCCTAAATTTTTGGTTTTGTTGTTTGGTTTCTTTTAATATAGAACAAAAGATTCATAGCAGGTCCTATTTGTCTTTCACATTTTTCAGGTCTACATATGTGCATCCCCAAGGACTTTTAGACTTTATCTGTACATTAACAAGTGATCATCAAAACTGTCACCACTTCTTATTTTCAAAGATTTCTCTCTAATACAAGTTCACGAGCTTCAGGTTTCTTGTCATAGTCAGTACGTCCTTGAAATATTAATGACCTTTTTAAAGTGTTATTTAAAAAGAGTTTCTTACTTTTTTATCAGGCATTCTTTAGTATTTGTGAACACAATATACATACTATTTTGTTTAGAAAATGATCCAGACATTTTAGGTAATTTACAAATAAGTTCAGTAACTTTACGGAACTATTTTACATGAAGACATTTGCTTCTCATAGAATCAGAGAATAATTATGGTTGGAAGGCATCTCTGAATATCATCTAGATCAAACCCCTGCTTAGAGCAGGGTTTCATAGATCAGTTTTCTGTTTCAGTTTTCTAAGGTTTGTATCCAGCTGAGTTTTGAGTATCATTCAAAAATGGAGACTTAACAACCTCTTAGGACAGCCTGAGTGTTTGACCATCTGTCCAAAAAGACCTTATTGCAGCACAAGCTAAATATCAGTAAATTTAGCTGTCCAAGAAATTTCATCAACTGGAATATGCACATTTAAATCTAGGGTATAAAATACTAATTTTCACTATGTGTTAATTTCTTGTATCTAAGCTGTAGAAAACTTTGCTTGACTTTGTACCCATTTGTTATATTTTGAATGTTCTTATGGGCAAAATGATTATGCCATATATGCTGAGCCAAGGAGATATTAGCCTAATTAAAGTTTTAGCCAACTTATAAAAGAATAATTATTATCTTAGTGGTAGCAATACTATCATTTCTTGTTATATACAGTTAAAAAGAGATGCATATAAACTTTTAAGTTACTGCCAGTTTATGAAGCTAAGTTTCGCAGCTTCACTCAATCCAGTATGCCAGAGTTTGCAGCCAGTCATTGGCATCCTTAGTCTTTCACTTCATAGAGTAAGAGGTTGAGATTGATGCTTTGATGTGTTTTGCAAGTTTGCATATATTTTACAGCTTGCTTTTTCTTCACGGGTCTGTAAGTCCAAGTTACATGCCCACTTGCTTTATATAATATGTATGTTGTATACTTGTTCTTAGTTCTTCTTGATATTACTGAAACTGATGTTACTAAACTCCCAAGGGTACTTTCTTTTGATTACCAGTAACTGGGTGACTGGTGAGTAACAGGAATACCTGGATGCTTGACTATCTCAAAAGCTCTTTAGAAGCCTGTGGAGACTTTCTTTAGTTTTCTTCCGTGGAATCCTCAACTAATTTAAAGATTTATTTCTAAATTTGGCAAAAGCTATTGAAGATATTTCATACATTCTAGATGCTGAGTAGCTAAGAAAAATCAAGCATTAGTAGATCTGCTAAGCCTAACAGTAATAATATTCTAAAAGATGCCTTCTAATGATAATATTATGTATGGAAAGTACATGAGGAATAAAAAGGTTTCATTCAGCTTCCCTACCACATTATTTCAAGAAGAAATGGCAATTGTAATAAAATAAAATAAAATAAAATATTATTCATTCATAGAACAGGTAGCTACGTAGTAGGACAGTGTGCTATATAAATGGAAGAATTGCATTATAGTGGCTATCTGTAAATCATGATATTGAATTGTAGATGTTCATATTGTTCTTTATTTACTTTGTCAGAATACAAATATCTGTGTACATTTATGAAACCTATCTTGAGAAAGGAGTGAAATTAAGATCGAGAATGGACAACAAAATCTGACATAGTTGGTATAACATCTGGAACTGTCTTTATAGTATCCCACTAATGGCAGCTTTAAATGAAAACATGGAAGAATATTATATCTTTCTAATCTGTTAGATTAAATGCATTTCTCATACATAGCTAAACTGATTGACAAAAAACCATGTGTTTCCCTTGTGTAAAAGCAGGACAAACATAAGGAAAAAAAATTATCTCCTTCATCCACCATAACCTAACATCACTGAATAATGTGCAGCTTCTTTGGGCTTAGGTCAATTAGTCTCATAGAATGTTTAGGCATTATTATGAGGAAGAAGATATATTTTGTGGTATTTATGACAAAGGTGATTCCAGTGAAGGGAAAGATAAAACCAACAATAGCATATCCGGTTTTCTGGAAGCCCGTAAATATTTTCTGCCAAAACTCTAGTTGAAATCAAATCAAGTGATCAGAGAGCCTGATGCCTCCTGTAGCTGGAGTAGGAATGCTTCGTCAACAGACTTCTCTTGATCGGAAGGCCTGTAGTAGACTCTAACCACAAGGTTTCCCTTGTTACCTTGATCTCTAATTCCTACCCATAAAATTTCAACTTGCTCTTGGCTATTCTTTAGGGACAACTCTTCACATTCGATCCATTCTTTAACATAGAGGGCAACTCCTCCACCCCTCCTTCCCCTCCTGTCCTTTCTAAACAGCTTGTAACCGCTGATAGTCACACTCCAGTCATAGGATTCATCCCACCAGGTTTCAGTAATGGCCACCCTGTTGTAGCTTTCCAGAGGCACTGTAGCTTCCAACTCCTCCTGTTTGTTGCCCATGCTGCATGCATTTGTGTAGAGGCGCTTCAGCTGGGCATTCAGCCATGTCACCTTTCCACAGAAACATCCCTTCTTTCCGTTAAAGTGTTTCCCTGGTGTTTCCCTGTTGGCAGCAACAATCTCAGGAGCTGCTGATTTGATTGCATGAGTCTTTGATTGTGTTGCATGTTTTAGGGCAACAGGCTGAAGACCCTTACTAGTCCCTCTTCCCACTAACTCAGGTGTCTCCTTCCGCAGCTTGTCACATGAAAAACTGCTGATATTATTATCCCCCTCCCACATCGTACCTAGTTTAAAGTCCTGTTGATTAGTCCTGAAATCTCCTGAGCAAAGACCCTTTTTCCCCTTTGAGAAACATGTCTTCTGTTGGTGTCAATAATCCTGGTGCCGTGTAGTCCAAACCGTTGTTGAAGAACCCAAATTTGTGGTGTTGACGCCAACCACGGAGTCATGTGTTAATGGACTGGATGAGATTGTTCTTTCCTACATCATTGGCTGTGACTGGAAGAATAGATGAAAAGATAACTTGTGCCCCAGAATCTTTCATCACTCATCCCAAGGCCCTAAAGTCTCTTTTTATTGTTCTAAGACTACTGGTTGTTACTTCCTCTCCTCCCACATGTAAGATCAGTATTGGATAGTAGTCCGAGAATTGCACCAGGCTGGAGAGTTTCCTAGTAGCATCCCTAACCCCTGCTCCAGGAAGACAACATACCTCCCTATGAGAAGGGTCTGGCTGACATATTGGCCCCTCTGTTCCTCACAGGAGGGAGTCACCTATGACCATAACCTTTCTTTTTTTCTTTGTGGCTGATGTTGTGATAAGAGCAGTGAGCTTTGTTGAGTGTGTATGTTTCTCTGTTATAGGCTGTTCATCATCCATGTCTTCCTTAGACAGATCTATCTCAACCAGGTCCTCAAATCTGTTCTTTAGTGGCAACTGGGGGGATGAGGTGGGCAAGAAGGAGGAAGGTTGTTTGATACCTCGACCTTGGACTATCTTCCATTTGCTCCTCATATCGCTCCTCATATCTGTATTGCTGCCTTTGGTCTGACAGGGCCGGGATACAGGGGTCCACTGATCCTGAGTATTATTAGATGGGTGCCTGCATTTCTGTTTCAGGGAGGGCAAAGCCTGGCTCCAGCAGTCAATCTTCTGTTTGGCCTCCCTGATATTCCTCAATCTTTCAACGAACTCTTGCAGCTCTGCAACCTGGCAGAGGAGGACTTCAACCTGTTTACAGCGAATACAACAGCTCTCAAAACTGCCACCTGCTGCCAGGGAAAGTCTCTGGTATTCTCTGCAGCATGTGACCTGGATGGCTGTATGCTTCTGTTGGCACTCAGTTTGGGTTCCCATGTCCACTTTGGCAACAGTGTAACAGTTCTGCCGGGTGGAAACCATAGCTGGTTCCCTTAAAAAGAATTTTTTTTTTCAAAAAATCACATGCGGTGTGAAGGCAGAGCTTTTAAAGATGTTTCAGGCTCTGCCCCAATAGTCCAGGTTGGGCTGTAGTGGGGATTGGCTGAGCTAGAATTAGAGAACATCTAATTCCAACACCCCTGCAAAGGGCAAGGACACCTCCCACTAGATCATGTTGCTCAGAGGCCCATCCAGCATCACCTTAAAAACTTCCAGGGATGGGGCTGCCATCACCTCTCTGGGAAACCTGTTCTAGGGTCTCATCAACCTCATGGTGAAGAACTTCTTCCTAATATCCAAGAGAAATCTACCTTCCTCTATTTTATATCCGTTCCCCCTAGTCCTATCACTACCTGACATCCTAAAAAGTCCCTCCCCAACCCTCTTGTAGGCCCCCTTCAGATACTGGAAGGCCACAATAAGGTCTCCTTGGAGCCTTCTCTTTTCCAGCCTGAATAATCCCAACTCTCTCAGCCTGTCTTCATAGGGGAGGTTCTCCAGTCCNTCATAGGAGAGGTGCTCCAGCCCTCTGATCATCCTTGTGGCCCTTCTCTGGACATGTTCCAACAAGTCCATATCTTTCTTGTAATGGGGGCTCCAGAGCTGGATGGAGTACTCCAGGTGGAGTCCTACGAGAGTGGACTATGGGGGTGAATCACCTCCCTCAACCTGCTGACCCAGCTTCTCTTGATGCAGCCCAGGATACACTTGGCTTTCTGGGGTGCAAGTGCACACTGACAGCTCATGTTGAGCTTCTCACCCATCAACACCCCCAAGTCCTTTTCCTCAGGGCTGCTCTCAAGCCAATCACTGTACAGCCTATATCAGTGCTTAGAATTGCCCTGACCCAGATGAAGAACCTTGCACTTCGTCTTGTTGAACTTCATGAGGTTGGCATGCACCCACCTCTCCAGCCTGTCAAGGTTCCTATTGATGGCATCCCTTCCCTCCAGTGTATCTGCTGTACAACACAGCTTGGTGTTGGCAAAATTGCTGAGGGTGCACTCAATGCCACTGTCCATGTAGCTGACAAAGATGTTAAACAAAACAAGACAGGTCCCAGTACTGAACCTTGAGGGACTCGTCGCTGGCCTCCACTTGGCCATGGACATTGAACATTGTCTGCTTTGCTATATGAAGAGTGAGCACATCTTGAAAGGTATCAGTTAGCAACATAAAACTAATGTACTTGAAATACATAGTATACAGAGGTATACTATACATGCTTGTGTATATATTTTAAATTATCCCATGCAGTCTATTCTCGTAAATGTGACTTTTTAATCAGGCACAGTCTGAAAATCACTTGGGGTCTGCTGTGGCCCCTGGTGCGATAACTGTGCCGACAGCAGAGGAAGCATTAAACTCATTGCCCACGGTTAAGTGTGGGGAGTGATACCCATGTTCCTATAATCCTTGTATGGGTAGGACGAGCTCATTAGCCTTCTGGCAGTCATCCTAGGAGAGGGACAACTCTGATTCCAAACCCGGGCAGATGAAGCTCGTTTAGCCCTGGAAGGCCTTCCATCTAAGAGGTTAAACCTCCGTCCTAAGGACTTGGCTGCCAGTGTCCAAGCTTGCTAGGTCCTGGCAGATGAACCTTAGGACTAAATGGTGGGTTCAGCTCTGCGCATGCTGTGTCTCACCTAAAAAAAATCCATTGCGCAGGCTCGAGGGGGCTATCTGCTATCCTCTTTTTATCAGCGAGCTTGAAAAAGGAGCTGATGAAGAGCATGGATGGAGCCCTCCCTGGATCTTCGTTCGCGAAGCCTAGCCACGACGATGACGACTTTTAATGAAATCTATTATTTGCTATGTCTCCCTTGTGTAATCATTCCTTGAACACCCAACTGGATTTCTTGTACATTTTAGCTTTACCACGTTTTTAAAGAAAATAAATCCTTCAATGCAAAATATATTTTTTTATCTAATCATGATTTGTATGTTGAAAAATTCTTCTTAGAATAGTGATGCAAGCTGCATGTATTAACATTCTTCACAAGTCATAAATAAAGGGCATATTTAGAATGCAATTCATGGTTGTTATTAGAGTATGCAAATATTTACTTAGTTCATTATTATTATTGAATCTGGTATCAAAAGTGGCAACAGCATGCAACATAATCAGAAAAGAAAAATATGTAAATAACATCATTTGCATTCAATAAGTATTTCCTTGCCTTTTTGTATCAACCAAATAAATACTTGATAAAAACAATTCTTTTCTTAGTACAGAAGGTCCTTAAGGGAAATATGAAGAAGAGATAGTTAGATAAATTCAACATGGTAGGGATGTCAATATTGATCTTACGTAACTAGTTCAACAGCTGTATGAGAAAGCAATAGTACTATCATATAGGACATTCCAAAGAATGTAAGTGTATTTTTTTTGGTTCAGGTTTATTAGTTAACTGAAAATAAAATTAAAAAGCTCACAGCAAGATGAAATTCGTATAAGTGTCTGAGATGATCAGCTGTACAATGTATCCAAACCTGCACCCTACACAAATTTTTAAATGGGAAAATTTTTCTTCTCTTCTTTCTGTTCCACCTGATTAACCTGAAGATAAATTACTTTGCAGATACAGTATTTCAAAGCAGTGTGGTGAAAACAGATCTGGTGCAGTCAGATCAAGAAACTACTGAAAAATCA
>VWZO01006540.1:0-18151 GCA_013396975.1 Bucco capensis
TGTAAATTGTCGTGAAGTGGCAACCCAGACAAAGTTTTAGAGGGCACGTGTTGCCACCCAGGTGTCTGGTTGTAGTGAGTGCCTGAGACTGTCGCTGCCTATGGGAGGGTTGCTGCGTAAGGTGTGAGCAACTGGATGATCTCCTCAGCCTTGTTGCTGTGCTGAAGGATGAAGTGGAAAGATTAAGAATTACCAGGGACTGTGAGAGGGAGCTAGACTGGTGGAGTCACTCCCTGATACTCCCTGGACGTTCCCAGCAGGAGGTTCCTCCTTGTGGTGGAATGACCCCATTGCCCTCTCACCAACTGGTGGAAGAGGGAGGAGGGTTAGATGACAATGAAGAATCAGATGATAGTGGAGAGTGGATTCAGGTCACTGCTCAGCGTGGAAGACATGCCCTCTCCTGGCCTGCCTCTTCTTCTTCCCAGGTGCCTACACGCAATAGATATCAGGCCCTGAAGCAAGACAGGCCAACACGGGAAGATGGAGACACAGGTTCTTCTGGGTTAGAAGAGTTGCCCAGGGCAAGACAGACTGCATCTTGCATTAGTACTACCTCTGTTAGGAAGAAAAGATGAGTTATTGTCATTGGTGATTCTACCCTGAGGGGAACGGAAGGCCCGATATGCCAACTGGACCCAACCCACAGGGAAGTCTGCTGCTTCCATGGGTCCAATGTAAGGGATATCACTAGCAAACTTCCCAGTTTGGTGCGGAGCACAGATTATTATCCTCTTGTAGTTATCCAAGCTGGATCTGATGATGTAGAGGTAAGTAACTTAAGGCCCATTAAAAAAGAGTTCAGGGCCCTGGGTCATTTAGTAGAAGGATCAGGAGCACAGATAATATTTTGCTCACTTCCCACAGTCACTGAGGAAAATATTGATAGGAATAGGAGTATCTATTCTCTTAATTTATGGCTGTAAAACTGTTGTCGTCGGAATTTCGGATTTTTTGATCGTGGGAGGATTTATTCTTCCTCTGGTCTGTTGGCATATAATGGGAAGCAACTGACTCACAGGGGTAAAAGGGTATTGTCTCATGAGCTGGCAGGGTTGATAGACAGGGCTTTAAACTAGATTGAAAGGGGGTAGAGGATAGAATGAGACATGACAATGAGGAGGGATGGGTTGGCTCCTCAAGGTTTGTGGGGTCAAGTGCAGATAAGATACTTTTGCCTGACTCAAGGGATAAGGAATATAAAGGGTCACTCTTGAAATTTTATACCAACACATGCAGCATGAGGAATAAGCAAGAGGAGCTTGAAGTTCTAGCCCAGTCTCAGAGTTATGACATTATTGGCCTATGTGAAACATGGTGGGATGAGTCCTGTGAATGGTGTGCTATGATGGATGGTTATAAAGACTTCAGGAAAGACAGACAGGGCAGAAGAGGTGGAGGGGTGGCATTGTACATAGCTGAGGGGCTGCAATGCACCAAACTCACTATTGGTTGTGATAAAGTTGAGAGTCTCTGGGTAGGGATTAAAGGACAATCAAATAAAGGTGATGTGGTTGTGTTGAGTCTATTATAGATTGCCTAGTCAGGGTGAAGACATTGATTAATTATTCTTTGAGGAGCTAAGGGTTGCTAGAAAAACATCTGCCCTTGTCCTTATGGGAGATTTCAATTTGCCAAATGTTAACTGGGAATACCATACAGCTGGTACTAATAGGTCTAGAAGATTTCTAAAACACCTAGATGATTGCTTCCTCGTGCAAGTAATAAGGGAACTGACAACGATGGGTGCTTTCCTGGATCTGTTACTTGTTAACAGAGAGGACCTTGTGAGTGATGTGATCATAGGAGGCCATCTCGGCCATAGTGATCATGAAGAGATTGAGTTTTATATCTCTGGAGATAGGAAGAAAACTATTAGTAAAACTACTACTATGGATCTGAGCAGAGCTGACTTTGGGTTGCTCAGGAAACTACTTAGTGGGGTCCCCTGGGAAAAAATTTTGGAAAGCTCTGGGGCACATCAGAGTTGGTCAGTTTTTAAGTTCCATCTCCTGAGAGTTCAGGAACAGGCAATTTCTAAATGTAGAAAGTCACGTAGGGGAGGCAGAAGGCCAGCTTGGCTGAGCAGGATGCTTCTTCTGGAAATGAGGCAAAAAAAGTATGTTTACATCCAGTGGAAGCAGAATCTGGTAATGTCAGAGGTTTACCGAGAAGCTATTCAACATTGTAGAGAGAAAATCCACACAGCTAAGGCCTGATTAGAGTTAAAGCTGGCCAGTGCTGTGATTGGTAGGAAAAAGAACTGTTTAAAATATGTTAATAGTAAGAGGAAGATCAGGAATTATATTGGCCTGTTACTAAGTGAGGATGGGCACCTTACAAATAGTGACATTGTCAAAGCAGAGACATTCAGTACTTTCTTTGCTTCTGTCTTTAAGAAGGTGGATGGGATATGCAACACCCAGCGTCATGAGTCAGAGAGTGGTAACATGGAATCTGTCAATGCTGTAGCTGACCCTGTACTGGTGCATGATTTACTCCTCCAATTAGACCCTTGTAAGTCTATGGCGCCTGACGGAATCCACCCAAGGGTTCTTAAAGAGATGGGTGATGTCCTAGCAGGCCCTCTCAAGATGATTTTCCAATGCTCTTGGGAATCTGCAGAGGTCCAAACCAACTGGAAGAGGGCTAAATGTAGTTCCAATTTTGAAGAAGGGTAACAGGAATGACCTTAGTAACTACAGACCTGTTAATCTTACTTCGGTACTGGGCAAAATTGTGGAGAGTATCATTCTGGGAGCTATAGAAAAGCACCTGTCAGACAACACAAGAGGGTATAGAAAACACAGAAGTGTTGAAGTCTGTTTGGGGCTGGGCGTGGGAGCTGTAGAGAATGTCCCACATGCATCACGCTTTTCTATTTCCTTCAAAACCACAGACTGAGACTATCCAAGCTCTGAGGGCTGCCATTAGCTTCCTGGTTGCTTTATGAGTCCTTATTGGGCATGGGCAAGCACCATATCTGCCATGGACCCTAGGTGCACAAGAATTCAACAGTGGAGATGCGTCATACTCATACAAATGTGGCTGCTCTCCTCCACACCCCACCTGTGGGCTGGGCAGCACCCACCAATACATATAAATGGGATCGAAATGGACTCTGCTGCTCTAGCATTGTTAAGCTATTGGTCTTTTGCTTGCTTTGTTAGGTTTGAAGGGACACTGAACACTGAACTGAACATTTCTTGTACATGCAGAGAATAAGGAGGGATGTTCAGGCATGACTGGTGATGCGTGCAGGTCTCCTGGCTACAGCCAGCTCTTGTCTGAAAGAGCTGAGATTTTAAAACAGATGATACGCAGTGTTGTGGCAAAGTGGCAGATCTGGCCCAGCCAGCTCAGTGGCTTTTCTGTGCCACAGGTGCACAAGGGAGCTGGGTCACTGAGCCTTTCTTTCATGGGTGATGTGGCATCTGCTGTGTCAAATGCTGGTGCCCAGGATCTTGTGGTGAGGATAACTGCTGCAAGATGGTGCTTTAACAGAGGGAAGTCAACCTTTAGCAGTACAGGCATTGCCATCCACTGTGTCCTCCTGTTCACCTCCTTCCTGTGCCAGCACCAGTCTTTACGTTGTTAGGTATCAACAAGCCTCCACATGTGTTTGGAAGAGTGTCTTCTCGCTGTGGGGAGTCAGAGGTACTTCCAGAGTATTGATCCGGTTTCCTTTGAATATCAAGTCAACATGCTCTTTACACCTTTACCTTTTGCGGACAGTTTTTCTCTGTAAGTTGTCTTCATGTCTCCCTCTTTTCTGGAAGTCTCTAGAGCCAAGTTAACAGTTGCAGAATATCCATAGATTTTTGTAAGGAGAGAGGATTCAGAACTGTGCAGAGTGTCTTGGCATCCCAGCTGTTTCCTTGCATACAGAGAAACATCTCTGTGCCTGGCTTGGCACCTAGGTACCCCAGTCTGTTCTCTCTGGCACTTGATTCCTGCAAAGCCCAATGGAGAAACCTGCCTGACACCCAGGAGGACAAGCCAGTGCTTCTGAAGGCTGGGGCTTTAACACCAACCCCAGCATCTGCAAGCTCAGCTGCCTAATCTTGCTTCTGCCAACTCCTCTGGAGATGGGAAGGTGCTTTTTGCTGAGGTCTGGCAGAACTCAGGGTGCCAATGGGACAGGGCAACCAAGGAGCTCCTGCAGGTCCCACTGCCCTTCAGTTTCACACCAAGGTTTGCCTGTGAATCTTCTCCACCAGCTTCCCAGACACCTGGGACAACTGCTTTTGACAGGTATGACTAGCCAACTAATAACCCTTTTTTTAGTGAGAGCCCTTAAGAGACACCTGTCATTCCAAACCCCATTTTTTATCCTAAAAATAGATGTGTTGCTGTCTGCTCCATGTTCTGAAAATTCCTTGGCTGTCACTGGGCTTCCGAGATAGGGCTGAGCTAACTTCGTCCTGATGGGATTTCAGCCATTCTGAATTTATTCTGATTTGCCTCCTAGTTAAAGCTGGTGCAGTGGATAAGTGGAAACAGGAAGAGTAAGGACTCCTGGGTTCTCATCAGACCTTGGTTCATTCCTCTCCTCATGTCCTCGAGTGAGGAGGGGAGGTTCAAGAGCTCTTTAAATAATTTGCAGAGTTTATCTGCACCTTAATTAATTCATGTTTATAAAACACTTTGGGATCTCTAAGAAGAGTTATTTAGTACTCAAAATTTTGTTGTCAGCAATGTTAGTGCAGACTCATTTATGAACACGTGGCAGAACAAATGTGCCAAGGGGGTAACTTCTTGAAAGCATTCAGGTGGCATTTTCAGAAGTGACTTTCACCAAGACACACAGTAAAAGCTTAAAAAAATGCCTAAAGCTCCCTGTGAGTTTTGGCCTCCAAAATTGTTTACTGTTGCTTGGGAAAAGGTGCATTTGTTTTTGAGAGGAAGCTGGGGACAGTGGTTCTGCCGCCACTTGTGTCAAGGGCACATCTGTGTTCAGAGAGAGTACAGAGGTCCCTGTGCTTGTGCCAAGAACAGCAGGCATCCTTGTGTCTTTGTGCTGATGACTTGGGTCCTGGAACCCTCCCTAGCCCCACAGACTGAAGTCTCTGGAGCAGGACAAAGACATCCCCTTGCCCCAAGGCAGGGAACTTTATTTCCACGAGGTGTGATTCTAGTAGAGGTTTTCAGTGCCTAATGCTATTGTCTCTAGAGTGTGCCAGTCTTCTGGGAACACACTACCTAACTGCAAAGCACCAACTGCAAGAGCCTGGGCAGAGTGGAGACTGGGGGAGCAAAGGTGGCTGAGCCCAAACCTTGTGAGAAGAGCAACTGTGAGGCAGAGAGAAGGTGGGTTTGCAATCAAACTACCAGCAGCACAGCCCTGCACTGTCTGTGCTGAACACTTGTCTCCCTGAGCATCCAGTCCTGCTTGAGCAGAAAGCTCATGCCAACAGATATTGTCTGACACAAGGAAACCTGGTGAAACTAGTTTTAGTCCTTCTGCTCGGGGCTCAGAGGTGGGGCAGAAATGTTTGCAGTATTTTAAGATGCATCTGCAGGAACAAGTGTCTCTCTGCTATTATCCAAGCCACTTTTGGACTGCAAGTACTCCTTAAATATTGCAGCTGATGTCAGGCAGGAATTGTTTAACTAATAAAGTATTGTTCCTAATTTGTAATGACCTTGGTGGTTGAGTTCACCCAAGGGAGGCATTGCTGTAAGAAAAAACAGTTTGGGGCAGAGCTGTTTAATTAGTAAGCTTTCCAGGTTTCATTTGAAGGTTGGAAGAAATTAAAGCATTTTGTCACCACAGTCAGAAGAATGTGTTTGCTCATGGGCTTTGTTTTGTTTTTAAAAAGTGTTAAAATAGCCTGACACAACCCCTGTCAATGCACAAGTAAGCAGGAGATAGTAAAAAAAACGTGTAAAAAGATTTTAGAAATGTTGGGAAATCATAGCAGAGTGGGAAAAGAAAAAAAAAAAGGCAAATCGAAGAAAGATTACAATACAGCATTTGCTGAGGCTAAGGCCATTTTTTTGGCCAGTACCCAGGCTGACAGCCAAGGAGGCAGCCAGCTTCTTGGCCTGATGCTTGTCTTGGATATTTATCTTGGATTATCTCTGATTATTATCTCAGTCTCTGTTCCTGCTACTGGTTTCTTCACATGCAAGTCACCTCTTTTTCTGTCCCTGAGGGACAACTGAGTTGCTTCCTGGGCAATGAATCTTGGCTCACAGAGTATAGCTGGGCTTGAGTGGAATGGGAAGGGCTGCTTACCCATCCCAGGACATGGCAGCAGGGCTACACACAGGTTGGGAGCTGCAGGCACACACCTATGAGTACAACACTCTGCTTTCTCTGTGTCTTATGATGCCAGCCAGTGCCAACTCTGGACTCTCTGAGCTCTGCTACCTCTCACAGCCCTGATGATTTTGCCCTTGGCTAGATCTAGCCCAACGCTGCTCAACCAGGGAAGGGGCATTGAGTTTTGCTGCTTGAATTATGTTGGCTCTTTGACCAAAGCTGATGGCAGGACAAGAAGCAACAGGCACAAATTGAAACACAGGAAATTCCAGTTGAATGTAAGGCAAAACTTCTTTCCTTAGAGGGTAACAGAGTGCTGGAACAGGCTACCCAGAGAGGTTGTGGAGTCTCCTTCTCAAAACCTGCTTGAATGTGATCCTGTGCAACCTACTCTAGGTAAATGTGCTTTATCAGGAGGGTTGGATTAGGTCATCTCCAGAGGTCCCTTCCAATCTCTAGCATTCAGTGATTCTGTGATGCTCGAAGGTTACATCAGTCCTGGACTGGTGAGTGGATTAGCACTGAAGGAAATACATTTTATCTCCAAACTTTCTGTTTCAACAACTCTCACGCAATATCATAGAATCATAGAATCATAAAACAGTTACAGCTGGAAGAGACCTTGAAGATCATCGAGTCCAGCCTTTTTCCTAGCCCTATCACCCCACTAAATGATGCTCCCCAACACAGCATCCAGCCGTATCGTTCTGTCTTAGAGAAGAGCATTCACCTTTCCTCTCCAAATGGCCCAAGTCTTGCTCTTCTAGTGTTCTAATTCTTAGTCCTCTGTTTTCATGCAAATATTCCTGTCTGCAGTCACTTCTGTGCTGTTCGAGGAGTGCCTATTTCCTGGCGTCTCTTCAGGGCTAGCTAATTGTGCAGTGACCCAAAAGCACAGAGCACAAGCAGTGCTGGAAGAATTTGGTGAGCGCTGCTGTGTCTTGCCTATATCAGGACTGCCTCCTCTGGATACAGCTTGGCCCCATGATAAAAACTCACAAACATATAAACTTGGGTCTCATAAAAGTGACCCGCAGCTTGATAGCTTTGCTTCCTCTGAGATTTGCCAATACTTCCTGATTTCCTTTCAGTCTCTCCCCTATCATTTAAGCTAGCTGATCTCTGTGCTATTAGAGGAAGAGCTGAGTACTGTGGGGTGGATCCAGGCAGTTGTGAAATCCTGTTTCTGCTTGTTCACAGGTTTCTGTGTCATTTGTGTAGGCCATGTAAGGGTATATGCACTAGTGTTAATTCCTTGATATAGGAAGAAAACCCAGTGCTAGAGGCCTTCGAGAAGAGTAGGTTAGAGGCACATCTGTAAGGACAGGTGACTCTGAGCCTGCCTTGGAGTAAGAATGGGCTGGACATAGTTGCTCTGTTGGCATATTCTGCTCCTAGCACATGCTGAGGCCAGCAAGAGGCCGTACTTCTTGTGTACAATCCACCAGGGTGCAAGCAGCATGTCTTGTGACATGCAGCAATTTTGCTATGCAGATCTGTGACTCCTGACTATAGATCACCATCTACTGAAGGGTATACTTGCATGCACTGACAAAAGCAGGATCCCTTGCCCCTTCGACCTGCTCCTTTCCTGCCACAATTTCCTCTTCTGCCACTGTGTTGGGAAATCCCTTAGCAGGAAGACCTTTACAGCCTTCAAGGATCTCTTCTTCCTCCATTGTCTCACATCAGGATATCTCCCAATCTAGCATAGGCTGAGGTAGAATGAGGGAATTGTTTATTCTTGGAAAGCTGTTTCTTGGGAAAGGAGGTGGTTCATATGCCAGCAGGCTCCAGTTCTTCTTAGGTAGAACAGAAGACTTTGGATATTTATCTGGAGACATATCATTGTGCACAGGAGGTTGGCTCTACAGAAAAATCCAGATGTCCAAGAGTGTCACACCAGAAATACAAGGAGTTCTGAATCCTAGACAGAGATGTGACAACCTTAGATGCTAGCACTGTTTGGTAATGTAACCCAAAGAAGTCAGCAGTAGATTTAAAATACTTGAATATTCTCTTTTTAAATCAGTATTCTTCTTTTTGGAGAAATAACTTTTGGGTTGCATCAGATTACGTGAATGGAGAAGAGAGCTCTGTGGGGGAGCTCTGCCATGGGACTGCTGAACCGCAAGGTCAAAGAGCTGGAGATTTTCTTCTTTTCATTGTTCCTAGCCACATGTCTTAACCTTATTTTTGTGGTGTAAAATCACTGTCTGTGACTATTCAGTTTGACGGTTGGTAGAGAGACAACATCAGTGTATTTACAAGTTATTTTAAGCTGAAGTAAATTCTCCATGGTCAGAAGGAAGCGTGTTTAGCACCTTAAATGGAAACACTGGCAACTGAAGCAAGAAAAACTCCCAATTTAAGAAAATTCAATAGTACTTATAAATTATTTCTGAATTGCAAGTCTCATTCTGTGAAGTGCTGTGTGTGCTGTCAGAAAGACACTGACAAAACCAGGAGAACTGGCTTTGACTTTCTAGTTTCTTTTTTGATGATCTATGTAATCAAAAGGGTCATTAGTGTTTGAGAGTGATGCAAGACTCCTCTGTTTTGCAATATAGTGAGCGGTAATAGTTAGGTCACTGAGATAAATGTGCCTCTCTAGACATAAATCTGATGTATGTCCAATAATGTGTGTCTGTTGGATTTGCTGTCTTCTGGGTATTAAAGAGAAACAGAAATCTGAACTTGGCCAAGCAAAATGATTTTTAGTGGAGCCTTATTTTACTCCTTCCCTTGTACTTATCCATGTATCTGTTGATACAAGAACTGCTTTTTCTGCACGCTTTCTGTCCTCTTCCTTGTGAACACATTGTGTCTGTACTTTGGTACCTGCCATTCTAGAGCTCCCAAGCCCCAGCAGCCTGGGCTTTGCTCCTTTGCAGCCTGATAAGCCTATTGCTGCCTGTCCTGAGAAATGCCTACAGGATGAGAAGGAGCCCTGCTTCATGTCTTCAAAGGACTTGCATTTTGTTTAGATCTGTGGTTGTCTAAATATGCCTGTTCAGTTTGCACAGCTCCTCTTTGAGCTGGAGCCTCTGCTTTCCACAGTGCTTTGGCAGAAAACCATGGCAGCAGAGCAGTGGGCAGAGCATAATGTTGTGGCAAGTGACACTGCCCAGCTTCATGGTCTGCTTGGCTCACCTTTCCTCCCTGTTTCTTGCTATAGTGATCCTCTGTGAATTCATTTCTATGTATGTGACTTATATTGCCTCCAGAAGATTGAACACCAGTTCTATGCCTGAATAGAAGCCCTGAGACAAAGGCAGAGGGACCGTCAGTGAGCAGGCTGTTTTCAAAGCATGCCTTCAGCAGAGCCAACAAGGGAGGCTTTTGGGAGACTCTTATTCTCCCAGCAATGGCTGGGCGTGAAAGTAGGTTGGCTAGCCAGCAGCATCTCCTGCAGTGGCTGTCCCATGCTCAGCCTCCTGCCATAACTGATTACAGCTGTCTGCTGATGGGGGCAACAAGGAAGCTTATCCTCCAGGTCATCTGAGGGTGAGCTGCTTTTTTGCCAGAGAGCCCCAAGCAGCTCTCAGGAGTACAGCTATTCCTGAGCACTGCCTTTGCCACAGGGGCATGGTGGAGAAAATCTTGTTAGCTCAGCCCCTGAGCCATGAAGTGTGTTTGAAAACCAAGGCAATGGCTTGTCATGAGGATGTGGTGCAAAGCTGTGACTGAGACCTCAGAGATCTAGTGTTGGTACTGAGCCTGGCCTCTGCATCTTCTTGGATGAGATGCAGCTCCTCTCCATATTGAAGCGGGATAAGAACACCATCTCCCTGGGAGCCGTAGTGGCCAAGGGAGAGGTGTCCATAGACACCAAGGATCTGTTCTGCAGCCTCTTTTTGATGTGTGTCTCTCCTGCTGAGTGCTTTTAGGATACATCCAATACAGCTGTACCTCAGGAGAGAAGGCACAGTTAGAGTGCCACTGGTGGACAGTCCTTCCCCACCAGGGCCCAGCACCTGGCAGGCTTTCCTGCCTCCCTGACTTGTTCGTTGCAGGAACATAGTTGGATGTCACAAAAACACAGGATCACATAATGGCAGGGGCTGGAAGGGACCTCTGGAAATCCTCTAGTCCAGCAGGTTGCACAGGAATGCATTCAAGTAGGTTTTGAGTATCTCCAGAGAAGGAGACCTTGTCTGGGCACAATGAGGCAGTGTCCCTGAAGGTATGTGCTGCATGACAAAGGCAAGATATTTGGTATGACTTGGAGTATGAAGAGCTACCATGAAGGCTAAGAGGGCCAAAGGAACAGCTTGAGATTTGGCACATGCCTGTAACTCCTCCTGAGCTACTCCCAGAGCCTGACACAGCCTTCCCCAAACAGCTGGCCTGGGCTGGAAAGGGCTGAGGCTGCCAGTGGAAACATACAGGGCAGCTCCCTGCCTCATAGATTATGTCTGTGTCGTAAAACACATCCTAAATACATTACTGTCAAAAGCCCTTTGCTTGCAGACTTTACCTGCCTGGTTCTGGACACTGGGTGTGCCCATATACAGACCTCCATGCCCCTGCTTGCCTTATCAAAACCATCATGCTGCTTCCAGCACTTGCCAAGCCTCTCCCCAACTCTTACTCATGCATCCTACCACACTCCTCCAAAAGAAAAGGGAGACACCTGTGCCAGCAGGCAGACCAAATAAATGACCCTTGCTCAAATCAATTTGATGGGCTCAATGGGGAATTGTTTAAATGAGAGAAGGGAAAAAAACAGCGATGAATAAAATGTCTCGTTGCTCACAATGATGGAGCTGACACAAAAGGATTATTTTTATCCTATGGAGAAAAAGAAAAGCCCTGAGAAGCAGAGGAGAAGACAGCCTGACTTACAGTGCTGCCAGCTGTGGGAGATGCAGCCATGGCTGCAATCAAAGCAGCTCCAAGTTTCTGCTGGAGGGAAGCCATTACGCTCCAATTCACTGACTGTTTCTGCAAGATGGGATGCCAGACAACAACCTTGTGAGGCCATGTTAGGGCAAGCATCCCACATTCTCTCCTACTCCAATATCCCACCAGGGAGCTGCTCTCACTGCTCCTAATCTGGGTGGTGTCTAAACTCCTCAGTCCCACAGAACCACAGAATCATTAAGGTTGGAAGAGACCTCTAAAATCATCAAGTCCAACCATACCTATCAGTAACATACCACTAAACCATGTTCCTAAGTAGAGCATCTAAGAGTTTCTTAAACATCTCCAGGGATGGTTGCTCCACCACCTCCCCAGGCAGCCTATTCCAAGACTTAACAACCCTTTCAGTAAAGAAAGTACCCCGTATATTCAATCTAAACCTCCCCTGGTGCAATTTGAGGCCATTTCCTCTCATCCTCTCACTGCTAACCCAGGAGAAGAGACCTACCCCATTTCGCTCCAACCTCCTTTCAGGTAGCTGTAGAGCGAGATAAGGTCTCCCCTGAGTCTCCTATTCTCCAGACTAAACAACCCCAGTTCCTTTGGCTGATCCTCATAAAACTTGTGCTCTAGACCCCTCACTAGCCATCCCCACGGGGTCTTGGTCTGTGCAGAGACCTAGCCTTCTTGGGCAGTGTTTTATTTCCCACCTCCAGCTCGTTGGGCTGAATCTCCTTCTCCTCACCCCGCAGGCCATATCTCATGAGCTGCACCCTTGCTGCATGGAGTCCTATGGGTGCAGCTGTCTCACCGCCTTCCCTGGCACAAATTGATCTTTTCACGTGCCTGGCCATGATGTTTCCATTTCTCTGCAGTGGCATAGCTGACTATTTTGCAGCATACAGGAGTGATAGGTCCTATCTAGGTGATTATCTTTCTAATCCTAGCCCTGATCACAGAACAGTCCCTCCCCGCAGTCCTGTATTTTTGTGAGAAATTGTCCCTGATCGATTGCAATATCTTGCATTTGTCCCTGTTAAGTAGTACAGGTTTTCCAGGTGACATGTCTGGTCCAATGAAGTAATTTGAAGTTCCAGTCTTGCCTTCCTGGACACCTGCAGCCTTTCCATCTGTCCCAGTGTCCAAGCAGTAACAGAAATGCTGATCAGATCCCCTCCAGACCACAGAGCCGTGAGCACAGCACACAACTCTGTGCTAACAGTTCTAGGTATAGCTATTCAGTTCTGCTAGCTTTCAAGAGACCTTTTGCCTCATCTGAGGATCAGAATATCAGGGTAGACATGGACAAAAGTCTTTCTGAGATCAATATTAATGACTTCTGTGTCTTTCCTGCCCACAAGGTCTATTATCAAGTTGCAAAAATAAGTCAGATTGATTCCTCTTTACTTCTTTGGAACAATTTCGTGCTAGTGGTTTTGGCGGGTTGACCCAGGTGTCCACCAAAGTTGCTCTGTTACTCCCCCTCCTCAGCTGGACAGGGTCATGGGTCAAGATAAGGACGGGGAGAGATCATCCACCAATTACTGTCATGGGCAAACCAGACTTGACTTGGTGAAATCAGTTTAATTTATTACCAATCAAATCAGATTAGGATAACGAGAAATAAAATCAAACTTAAAAACACCTTTCCACCACCCCTCCCTTCTTCCAAGGTGCACTTTCACTCCTAATTTTCTCTGCCTCCTCCCCTGCAGCATCATAAGGGCTCCTTATGGGGAATGGGTGTTGCAGTCAGTTCATCACACATTGTCTCTGCTGCAACTTCCTCCTCATGGGGAGAACTCCTCCTACTCTTCCCCTACTCCAGGTATTCCATTCCATATATTCCATATTCACTATAAAGCTGAGGGTCAATTCTTTCTTCTTTCCTTTTTCTTTCTCTCTTCTTCAATGGCCAGCATCTAAGGAGAACTCTGTCTCTTCTCCCTTTGATCTGGATATGAGAGTTTCTGAATCTAATTCCAGGATCCACCCAGTCCCACGAGTCTTGTTCCTGTCTACTGCTGAGTCCTTCTGCACAGAATCAGTGGTGACATAGTTGCTGTCGAAGGGGTTTGGGTTTGGTATTGGTTATGTATATATTTTATTTTTATTGTTATTTTTTTACATTAAATTAGGTTTAGTTTTAATTTTCAATCCACAAATGTCTCAGTCTTTGTTATTCCCTTCCCGGGGTCGGGAGGGAGAGGTAGTAATAGAGAATGTCACTGAATTAGTGCTTGGTCCAGCCCTAACCGTTGACACTCCCACAGGAGAAAATGCTCCATTAATTTCGCCAACATGACTGGACAATGGGCTTCCCATGAACTGCAGTTCTTCATGAACTACTCCAGTGTGGGTCTCTTCCACAAGGTGTAGTCCTTCAAGAACAGATTGCTCCAGCATGGGTCCCTGCCAGCAAACCTGTTCCAACATATTCTCTCTCCATGGGTGCACAGG
The DNA here is from genome assembly GCA_013396975.1 of Bucco capensis. Taxonomy (NCBI): domain Eukaryota; kingdom Metazoa; phylum Chordata; class Aves; order Piciformes; family Bucconidae; genus Bucco; species Bucco capensis. Next base: position 13,595 of record VWZO01006540.1, read on the forward strand.
TCCTGCCAGGGAGCTGCTCTGGTGTGGGCTTCCCATGGGGTCAAAGGCTCCTTTGGGCATCTACCTTCTCTGGCTTGTGGCTTTCCATGGGCTGCAGGTAGATATCTGCTTCACTATGGACCTCCATGGGCTGCAGTGGTACAGCCTGCCTCACCATGTTTTTCCATCCTGGGCTGTAGGCAAATCTCTGCTCCAGTGCCTGGAGCACCTCCTCCTGCTCCTGCTTCACTGACCTTAGTGTCTTCAGGGTTGTTTCTCTCACGTAGTCTCACTTCTGTCTCTAGCTGCGATTGCTGTTGTGCAGCAACTTTTTCACGTTCTTAAATATGTTATCACAGAGGTACTACCACTGTTGCTGATGGCCTTGGCCTTGGGCAGCAGTGGGTCCATCTTGGAGCTGGCTGACATTGGCTTTACCATACATATCACCGAAGGAACCTGCTAAGCCAGGAAAAGGAAGTCAAAGACTGTCATTTTATGTGGCATGGGCAACCAAAAAACATCCAGTGGAAATGCAGGAAATTGAAATTAATAATTTAGTGTCCTCCATGTCATTTAAGCAAAAACAAACAAACAAACATTTGCAAAACAAATGCACCAGGCTTTGTTGCATGGTTAGAGTTTGTAATAAAGCAGAGTGAAGGGCTGATGGCTTGAGTTTCAATTGCAACTGCTCATTCAAGAAGAAAAGCTGTGCTATAAAAATACTGCATCTTAATTGGCTCCTGCTACCTGGGGTCTGGGAAACTCAGGCTGCACAAGGGAAAGGAAAGCCCAGCCTGAGAAACCTCTGCTCATCTCCCCCCACAAGGCCAAAAGCAGGGCTGTGGAGGTGCCATCTCACTCAGCCCAGCCTCACAGGGTTTCCCAGTCTAAAGCACAGGAGAGGAGTTTGGGTCCTGATACTGCAGTGGGGAGAGCCTGGGTTAGCTTGAGCCTGAAGTGCAGTTCTTGAGGATGGAAATCCTGGGGTGGTTGCAGGGCAGAGATTTGCAGAGGGATCCACCGTCCCTTTTGCAGTGGCAGGGGTAACTCCAGGTTGCTCACCCCTTGCCATGAAGGGAAATTTCATTCTTCAGGGTGTTTGCACCCTTCTCACAGCCAGGGATGTGCTGCCGTGATTTTTCAGAGGCTGGTGCTGTAGCCAAGGTCTTATGCAATCAGTCAGATCTTCATTTTGAGTTGTTAGAACAACAGAGTAGGGTAGAGCTGCAAAACTCATCCTTAAGTTTATACTTACTGTTGAAGAACTTCCTGGGATTGTAGAGCCACAAGCATGCTCAGGCTGGAAGAGATCTTGAGAGTTCTCTAGTCTAAGCTCCAGCTCAAAGCAGGGTCAGCCCTGAAATGAGATAAGGTTGATCAGGGCTTAGGCTTATCTTGCAAACCTGTAAGGCCAGATCCCACAGCCTCTCTGGAGCCCTGTTCCTGTAAGCTGGCTGTTATTGTGGAAAAAAACTTACTTATGTCACATCGAATCCTTCTCTTTTTCAGATTATGGTTCTTGTGCCTCGTTCTCCTGCTGTGAGCTCCTGTAAAAGCCTGCCTCTGTCTTCTTGATAACCTCCTCTTGAGTGCTGGCAGGCTGCTGTTAGGAAATCCAAAACCATTTCTTCTTTGGGCTTAGTGTCTACTCAGTGCAAATCCTCCAGCTTTCAGTAGTCTTGGTAGTCTCTGCTGGACTCCATCTGATTCATCAACATGTCAATTCATTCCTTAAACTACCTTCTGCCTCTTTTTCTGTAGGTGGAACTGGAACCCTCCTATCCATTACCTGAAAATTAAGACTTTTTACAGCCTCTTTTTTGTCACCAGATGCAGAGAACAGAAGCATTGAACCAGCACAGCCGTCATCTCCTTATCTTAGAATCATAGAAACATAGAATGGTTTGGGTTGGAAGGGACCTCTGGAGCTCATCTAGTCCAATCCCCCGGCAGTGGGCAGGGACATCCCAACTAGATCCAGGGATGGGGCCCCAACCACCTCCCTGGGCAACCTGTTCCAGTGTTCCACCACCCTTGTGGTGAAGAACTTCTTTCTAATGTCCAGTGTAAATCTACTCCTCTCCAATTTAAAACCATTGCCCTTTGTCCTTTCACTACAGGCCTTTGCAAACAGGCCCTCTCCAGCCTTCTTGTAAGTTCCCTTTAGGTACTGGAAAGTCACTATTAGGTCCCCCCGAAGCCTTCTCTTCTCCAGGCTGAACAATCCCAGCTCCCTCAGCCTGTCCTCGTAGGAGAGGTGTTCCAGCCCCCTGATCCTTTTTGTGGCCCTCCTCTGGACCTGCTCCATCAGGTCCATGTCGTTTCTGTATTGAGGGCTCCAGAACTGGACACAGTATTCCAGATGAGGTCTCACNCAGAAATCCAGATAGATCACATTTCTTTCCTCCCTGGAAAACTCCTTTCCTTTTTTCCAGTAATAGAGGACATTGCATCACATAGCATCATCCACAGGAGGTAAGAGGATTTCACCCTCTTCACTTCCTCCCACTTCCCAGAGCTTATTGTATTAACACTCACCTAGTGTTTCTTAATTAGTACATTCTGGCTTGGAGCTGCCTGCCTGCGTTGCAACCTTCTGGAGAAAATCTGCCGAAGCTTTATCTGCTGTGTGACTGGAAATACTTAACACTGATAGCTACTCTGGCTTTACTTGTTTTCTCCTGTGGTTGTCTACTTGACTTTCTTCAGATTTTTCATGCCAACCCACGTGACAAGGACATAGCTGGGCTATGCCAGGAGATTGCAAAGGTTACACCAAAAGCAGGAAGAATAACAGGCTGAAAAATCACCCCTAAAGAGCAGTTACCAGTGGGATAACTGGGATGATATCTCAGAGCGGTCTGCAGATTTATTTTAGTGGGTTAGTTAGTGTCATCACTGGCCTTTCAAATTTCCATTCATTGCTTGGCTCACCTAGCAGAGTCCACTTACAGAGCCTGGAAAGGACTTGGTGACATGAAGAGTCACAAGGACCCTGAAAGACTTTGTGTCAGACCTCCTTAAACCTTGAAACACTGAAGAGAGAGACTGAAATTAAGGAGGTGAATTCAGTGAAGATGTTCAAAAAGTACCAAAAACATCTGCCAGGGATAGTTTCAGCCGTGCTTGTTCCTGCTTCAGTGCAGAGTCCAGACCAGGTTTCTAGGGTCCAAGGACTAAGAATGATATTAATAAACCCAACCCAGTTAGTAATCCCATGCCTCCAACATAGTATGGTTTCAGCAGGCAGCAATGTGAGAGTTTGTCTCATGTTATCTTTGCTACAATAGCATCCAAACCCCAGATGGTTATATAGGAAACATTGCATTTGTCTAAGGTTAAATTAGGGAGTGCTGGAATAAATCAGCTATGTTACAGGTTCTCTGCTGCTCTCACTGGATTTCTGGCTCATTTATAGATGACTGCTGGGGAAGTTAAATTTTGAACAATAACCATTCACAATGATCAAAGCTTCTTAAGGATTTTTACAAGCTAGAGAGAGGCTGGCACTATTTCCCTGGTTACCTTCTTCTCGCTTTTGGAGCAATTGAAGCTCTCACTTAGGGATTTTATGCATCTTTATGGCAAATAGGGTATTAATGGAAGTATAATTACTGGAATTAAATTTCGATTTAATTTTCTAAGCATAAGTGGTCCCTTTCAGTCTTTCTTTTGTTTCCTGCTTAGTTGCCAGCTGTGAAAATATCTCTTTTCAGGATTGTTCTTGATGCCGAGGCACTTGCATAGTGCCAGGCATGCAGCAGTGTAATGGACTCATCCCCAGTGGGCTGTGCTTCACCCTGCTCCCAAATGTTACTGAGTACTCCCCCGCTTTGAGGGGGAAGAGCATGATCAGCAGAGTGCCTGAAGAAACCCACTATGTCTAGGCATTTGTGATGTCTGCATCTCACAGCACTTTGCATAAAGGATCCACATGTTCAACTGTTTTGTGGGAGAAGCAGCAGGATATAGTGGAGTGAGGCAACACTATTTCTACAAAGCAATAGCTTCCACCATTCCTCTTGGTCAGTTAAGGTATCTCCTCCATGCTGGTGGAGAAGAACAAATTTGGTCATCATCTTGAGGACTCTCAAAACATCATGAGGTTCTTATTCAGTCTTTATGACTTCCTCCTAGATCAGCAGCCTGACAATATGTTTGGGTTTCATGGAGCTCCTTATACTAGGACCATATCAGGAGGGTCCTTATATGGGACCCTCAGCAACCATCTCAGCAGCTTCTACAGAGAGGAAAGAGTTCAGCCCATCCCCCTGCAGGCCCACCTAAATGACTGGCGACAGCTTGCAGAACCTGAAACATCTTTGAAAGCTCTACAACCATCTCAGCAGCTTCTACAGAGAGGAAAGAGTTCAGCCCATCCCCCTGCAGGCCCAGTTTCACAGCGTGCGAGAAATTTATTTTTTTTTTCCCCTTAAGGAACCCAACCATGGTTTCCACCCAGCAGAACTGTTACACAGTTACCAAAGTGGACATGGGAACCCAAACTGATTGTCAACAGAAGCATACAGTCATCCAGGTAACATGCTGCAGGGAATACCAGATGCTTTCCCT
>VWZO01006543.1:0-27385 GCA_013396975.1 Bucco capensis
GGAAGGGAAGGGAAGGGAAGGGAAGGGGGAAAAGTAGTCACCCCGACCCACACTTGGAAGCACTGCTGCTTCCATCGGGATGTATCTTCAGTGTCCTCCACAAGCACATTCAGCTGGAGAGATGGATTTCATCTTTGCCACTTCATGTAGAGGAAAGTAGGAAGCTAGTCGGAGCGTGCGGGCTGGAAGGAAATCCCAACCACGTAGGTGAGCATCTGCATCTGGGCCAGTGGGAACCAGCATCTCCATCCACCAAGGGACACTCTTGTACTTCTGCCCTACATTTGATGTCTGGACTAAATTCTACATCGGGGTGACCATTCTTTGTCATAATGAAACAGAGAGGTATGTCATGCTGCTGGCTTAGTTCCACCTTTTGTAAGCATCAAGTTATTTCTAACAAGTACAAATTTCTGTGATTTTATATTAATTTGTTAGTAACACTGATGACTCAGAGTTCCTAATTTGAATTGGATGCTGGCATCAGTCATGCTTTCTGCATGCTTTTTCCCCACAACATGCTTTTTTCCTTATTCATCTACGGTGAGTTTTGCATGTTTAACCACTTTAAAAGTATCATAATTTTAGTAGAGTGATAAAAATTATTTTCTTCCTGGGTGGCTTTTGTGGAAGATTTTAACAAGCAGTCTTCACACACAAACATGATACTACCATTCCTAATGTGGAGTCATTATATTACATTGATTTTTCATGAAAATAAAGCTGTGAGTTTTGCTTCTAGTTTATATTTCTGAATTGCCTTTTCCTAAGGCAAAGAAAAGGCATTGCAAAGTTAGATTTTTGCATTTCTTTTTGAGGCAGAAATAAACTATTAAACTAATTTGTAATAAACATTCTATACAATTATGTATACTTCCAAGGATACCAAAGTGTAAAAATATTAATTAATTACTATTTCATATATGCAAAATATTACCTTATAATAATATTCTCCTAATTTAACAAAAGAGGAAATTGAGGTACAAAAATACAATTAAAAGGGAAAAAAAAACCTGACCCAAACTGACCCAAGGGATATCCCATACCATATGATGTCATGCTCAGCACATAAATCTGGGGGAAGAAAAAGGAAGGGAAGGACATTCAGAGTGATGGTGTTTTTCTTCCAAATTACATTGTTAAATTGTTACATGTGATGGTGCCCTGCTTTCCTGGAGATGGCTGAACACCTGTTTACTGATGGGAAATGGTGAATGTATTCATTGTTTTTCTTTGCTTGCACATGCAGATTTTGCTTTACCTGTTAAACTATCTTTTTCTCAACCCATGAGTTTTCTCATCTTTACCCTTCCATTCTCTCCCCCATCCCACTGGCAGGGGAGTAAGCAAGCAGCTTTGTGGGCCTTATTTGCTGGCTGGGGTCAAACTATGACAAGACCTGACTTTGTTTCTGTTATTATCATTCTAAAACAATTTTAGTTTTCAAGAAAGAGAAAAATTACTCTGTGTTTTGAAAAGAAGGTATATCCCTAATTCATTTAGTAAATTATTGTATTTCTTTATCTTTTTATCCTCCAAAAAGTTCTTTGTTACGTTCATTTATCTTAGTAGTACTGTCTTTACTTATTGTTCCTTTGAGGCTGTTTAGAGCCTGTCATAAAAATAATGGATTAGTATTGTCATACACAAAATGTCCAAAACTGTGAAATTATCATTATCTTTTTGATTCTGCATTATCTGAACTTTCTCTTTTTCCTCTTTCAAATATGAAAATCCTAAATTTGGAATGTTATGACTGTTGCCTTCTTGTTGAATTAACTCATACCAAGTTCTAAATGTATCTATGAACACAATTTTATTTTCTCTCATCTTAAGAAGTTCAGATTAACAAAAGCCATTTATGAAGAAATCACAAGTCTATGCTCTGTCCTTGATAGGATAGTTGGTACCCTTCAAACCTAAAGCTGGAACATAGACTAAATGGTTTCCTATTGCCCCAAAACATCTCAAGTCAAGTCCATTGCCTCTGGCGCATAAGAAAATATGTCCCTTATGTCCCTTTTACTTTTTTCCCTATTGCTAAGAAATTCTGAGCCATTAAATACAAGATTTTACCCTCATTTATGTCAATTATGAAATAGGAAGATGAATAATTTTGTATCAGACACTACTCAGCAGTGAGTCTATCTGAGAGCATTAGCTTACCAGTTATTGGTCATCGATGAGCACAACCAGAATGCCCTTTGGGAAGAGAACTCAGGTAGATGCAGTACAGAGTTAATGAAAATGGGAACAAGATGCAAATGTGTATGCTTGGAAGATAAATAAGTATTTCATGTTCTCCCCAAAGAACTATTTTCTTTATTATTCATTTGAACTTCTGATTAGTAGCCAATTAACCTCCTCTTCACAGTTTCCTACTCTCACTGCACAATAACTAGCTCTTGCACAAAAAAAAGTTTCTGTGGTGAATGCATGACCTCTGTATTATTATTTCTCATTAGTTATACGGGTGGATGTTGCATTGGGGGGCATCATTTAGCAGGTTGATAGGGCTGGGACAAAGGCTGCACTCGATGATCTTCAAGGTCTCATCCAGCTGTAACTGTTCTATGATTCTATGATTCTATTAGAAACCAAGGTAAAACCAAAGCAAACCAAAACCAAACAAGCAAACATCCACCGCCACCAAAAACATAGAAAAACTTTAGTAAGGAAGGTTAAAAGACAAACTTACAAGCAACCTTTAATATGTAGAGCAATTCAGACTACTGGCAGCCTGGGAAATAGAAATCTTTGAAGAGCTGAATGCTGGTTTTATGCTGTTGCTCATTCTGTTAGTCGCTGTATCTTTAAAATCTTTTTCTTTTTTTATTAATGCAAAAAACTCCATATTTCTTTTCAAGCTCAATTGCAGGCGTTTTTGCCATTTACTACTCTCGGAAAATTTCAGTATTTCTGTAATTAGATTTGTTACTGAGGTAGTTTATTTGAAACTCTATTTACAGCTGTAGGGCACAATCTGAGTAAAGCTATAAGAAAAAAAAAGTTATAATAGGGAATTTTGATCTGTTATAAAGTATAATGATTAAAAATGGGTCCTATCAATGCTTGAGTGACAAATTATGTTTTCTTCTCTAGCTTTTGGGAAAGAATAGTAATAATTTACCTATTCTTTTATGAAAACAAAAAAAAGACAACCAGATAACACCTTTTCACTGTGTCTTATTATTGAATAAAGATGAATTTGAGAGCAGGGGATGTTTTCCCCTCCCACTGCAGACCCTATCACTCTAATAAATGTCTACAGTTGCAGATTATCTAACCCTCCCCTACCAGACCAGCTTCACTAAAGTTAATTACAGCTCCTGTATTTGCAACTGTGAAATACATATGCATTCAAAATCTAACACCTACATAGGAAGTGCAATGCTCTCCAGGCAGTATCCAAGTTCTTTTGTATATATTTGTATTTCTGTACTGTGAATGGCAAATGGGTTAGCTCCACTGTTTATTCACCTAACATGGACCCTCTTTTTAAGTAAATTTATGAATATTTGCCCAGCAATGTATTTTGGAATGAGCACAAATTGGACTTTCCAGGACTCTAACATGCTATATGAACTATTATAGCATATATTCTATTAAATATTCTATTCCAGATTCTTCTCCCCCCAGCCCCCAGTAATATTGGTACTAGGATGAGGAAGGAGCAGTAATGACTTCAAAGTTAAAATTTATCTAAGGCATTTTCCGTTTCTTCTTTGTGACTGAAAACTGGATCTCTAGATCTTCCAGATTTTCTATGTGATTAGACAGTGGATAAGGAAAAAATCCTGAAATCAGAATTGGTTTTCTATTAATGTATGAGTGTGTTGAGATCGCATTGAATACTAGCCTGTCAGTCTCCACTTACAACTTACATTTGTGCTGCAAAGAACTTCAGTGAAGTTGCTGCTAAAAAGTATAATAATGCAGTTTGTACTGATATTGTTCTCTAGCAATATGTATGTGTAGCTGTATGGGCAGTAAAGACATAAAGAACTCCCTAAAACTCTTTTCTTCCCTGTTGATGTTCCATCAGCAAAAAAACCCCTGTCTATTGTTCATTAGAGACTTTATATAAGAAGAATTCTTCTTCTTCCTCTAGAAATTGTCATCCATTTAGTGCTTGTTTTAATTTACTGTTCCCTGAACTTTTTGCTTCCAACTTCTTTCCCTCAGTTTTGGCTTTCAACTGCTTTGTTATAGTTACCAGAACCTACAGCTACTGTAAGCAATCCTCCCTGTGCTCTGTTTTCTCACTTAAGATGGAAGACCAAGTCAGCACGAGAAGATAAGAGAGGAGAGAGAAAGGTGGCAAAGATGACAACTGATAGGGATAAAAGTAGCCGAGAAAAAAGACAGTGAGAAAGGAACAAGACAAAGACACCAAAGAAAAGGCAGCAATTTGTGGCTGAACTGAATGACAGAAGGACATATTATTTTGTAAATATTTGACAGTATTTCTGAGTTCTTTATAGACCAGAAGTTTCAGTCAGATGGACAGGATTGTGCGTATGAGATGAAGGAAAAATCCAAGAGATATTTCAAGCTCTTTGCTCTTGATTTACACCCTGGCTGTGACCACTTCAAGTGTAGGATAAAACTTAGGACTATACAAGCAGAAAGTTTAGAAACACTAGCTTTGTTGTTGTTCATGAAAAATAATTTACCTTCTCATACATAGGCTTTTTCTTTTTCTAGCTGTATTTTTTCCCCATAAAATGTAGCAGGGTTTTTGGTTTGGGGGTTTGTTTGGGGTTTTTTGTCTTTTGTTGTTGTTGTTGTTTGTTTTTATAAAGAGCTGCTAACGTGATGAAACTGAAAGTGAGTTAATGACTATGGAACATTTGTTTTGTCCCTGATATTTCATTGTCTATTTTGCACTACCAGTCACCATATGGATGTCACCTCATATTCTCCACATACACGACTCAATGAAGTTAATCAAGTAATAAAATACAAAAATAAGATTTATTTGCTGAAATCTAGAATTTGTTTTTCTTCACTCAGGCTTTTAAAGCCATGTCTTCTTTTTCTATAAAAGGTGGGTTTTATTTCCAGGCTCATAAAATCAAGAAAAGCTTCTTCCCCATTAAAAGCTGACAAAATACAGGCGTCAAATGTGCTTTTTAGAAGTTAATCTTAAATTTTAAATGCCTTGTTTTACAAGCCCTTAACTTACAACTTATATTTTCTTAGATATTTTAACACTCCTACAATCTTGGTTTATGCTTCTTTTTCCATTACCTAGTTATTTCCAGCTGCAATGATATAGGAGAATCTGCCTATAAAGCACTCTGCAGGACTTGTTTACAGCTGCCAATACTCATTTTTTCCTGAAAGCTTCACTCTATTTTCAACCATAGTCAGAATATCTGTAATCCTCAAGCTCAGAGCACTCCTCTTTACAGTCCTGCCTGTTCATTGATGTATCAACAGGGTATATACAACAAAAGTGCTATCATTAGGCTTCAGCACTTTTTGCCTGAAATGTATCAGCAAGACCTTTTCTGTGTTTATTATTCTAAGTAGATGTCAATTACCACATGTAACAATGCATATAGATTTGATCTAATGATCTAATACTCTAAACATAGGTCCAGGTGACAGTCTTCACATAACTGAAACAAAATGGGACTTCAAAGTTGAATATTTTCTTCCTTTGACATTTCAGAGTCACATAGAACTTTCTAAATCCAAAACAGTTGTGAGATTATTGGCAAAATAAATGCAAGAACAACAATGAGGTTCACGCAGCAATGCCTTGTGGATTTAATCCCAAGCAGATCTTTTTTCCTCCCTCATGCCCTTAGTCTCTGAAATACTGATTGTAGCTGCAGTCAGAGTAGTTTAGGAATGGGCTGTGATTTTAACAGCTGGTTCCACTGAGTTAAATTACAGTATCACCAGGACAGCTCTTCTTTAGGACATGTTTTCATAGTGTTTTATAACTCAGTGGGACAGTTTCTGTCAGCACTGATTTAAAAACTGAGTGGTAACCTGAATTTCATATATTTTTTCTAGGGAAAATGGCCTGAAAAATGTGTTAGACTATAATAAGGGATATTTAGAGACTTAAAAATATGTTTTAAATTCCTTGGTATACCCAGTAGCACATAACTATTTATTTCCCTTTTAAATTCTGTAGCAGAATTATGTATGATATTACCTTTCACGCAACATAGGTAGAAATGTAGCATAATTCTAGAAGAGATGGGCAGACTTTTTAAAAGTTGAAAAACACCATGGAGGTAAATTATTGAGCTACAGTCTTCCAACTGTTCTCCAGTCATTTACTCTAGTCTCAAGATTAAGAAACAGCCTCACTGATTGTCATATGATGTTGTCTACTGAGTACAAACATGAACCACACAGTTTATGGGCGGTTTCAGGATGTTAGCGTTAGTTTCCTGCAAATATTCAAAACCTAATAACAAGGCAATGGGCAATCAAATACTTAAAGACACAGACCTAAAGGCTATCTAATAGTTTTGAGGAGAGTTTGAGCTTTTTGGTTTCTATATTTTACTTAAAATGAGATGAGTTACATTAGATCAACAAAGATGCCTTTGCCAAATACTTGACACTACTGTAAGGCTTGACTCTGGACAATATTATAATAAAAAAAATTTTTGTTTAACTGTACATCAAGTTTCAACAATAAAACCCCCACAAACACTCTCACAAAGCAAATCATGGCTTGCGATGTTTAACTTCCTTACTAGCCCTTTGGCTTGACAAAGCAAGGTGGTAAAAGGGAAAAGCAGTAATAAGCTTGTCCTATGTATTTCTTCAAATGACCCTTGCCTTCTAATTTACTTATCTGTACTTCGTGTGAAGAACCCAATCTTGTCTCTCTCCAGCCACATGCCCCAGCCACTTTTTGTGTCACAAAGGACAGTGAATAGTTGATCACTATTCACCTTCTCCATTGTTTTCATGATTTTGTTGCATAATTTCCATCAGGTTCTTTCCTCAGTTATCTTTTTCCTAGACTGAAAGAATCCAAAGATATTAAAAGACATCTGTGAGGTCAAAAAATCAGGTAACTCACTTGAAAATTTAGGAAGAGAAGTGAAAACTGTTTGGCTTTTTATGTGCCTTATGTTTTCTGTCTCTTTCAGAATCCTTGGAGATGATATTGACAGATTTTCCTCATTGACCTTTAAAGTGATTAGCTTTTTGTCTTATTTTATACAAATACGTAACTATATTCTTTGGACTATCCTTGTTGAGAACTCTAGCATCACCACACCATCCATAAGAAAATATTCCCTTTATCTTCTACTCTCTTTAGACCATACACAAGGAAAGATTACCATTTTCCCATTTCTGTAATCAATGCATATATTCCTGATGGTTTTATCCGTTTGATAAATGAATCAAGGAGCAACTTGGCTTCCCAGCTAAGAAAGACTTTAGGAAAACTTCCCTAAGGATTTGAGCTGGGACAGTACAGACATCACAGCTTTGTTCCAATGTCCATTGAGAGCCTCTTCAGTCCATGGAGGATACTTCTCTAGTAGTCTAGTCTTCTGCTTGTATAGTAAGTTCAGCTGTTGGTTAGTCTTAAAGTATGATGTGACTATCTAAGAAGCAGGGCTGTTGTCCCTGGGATTGTTATGAGTTTTATCCTTTGTGGTTTGCTATTCATCAGCCCAGTTACAGATTTTTGTGGTGATATACTTACTCCATAAAACCCCCTAAGTATTATCCCTTTAATGCTTTCAGAGTAGCCATTACTGTTTATGGCCATATATTATTGTATACACCAGAGTCCAAATGAAAACAAATATGCTACTTTTACTTTGGACTAACAGACGTTTTCTCTTGTACTACATTTTGCCTAGGAGGAATTAGTATGAGAATACACTGTGGTGGTACTGACATCCCTTTCCCTGGGCTGCATTGTGAGGATGGCTCCTAGGCTGCTTTCTCCCTCCCTTTCTTGGGCCACTCAGCAAAGCTGCTTCTCAGGTTGCCTTGTAAAATCAGTACCAGACTTTGTGTAATGATTTAAAGTTTCAAAATGCAGGATGCAGGGAGAGCTTGGTACTTTCTGATCCTGGAGTTCATCTTCTTACAACTCTCAAATGCCTTGAAAAGGTGTTGACAGAACACCATAGTCCCTCAAAGAAAAGTCAAACTCACCTAACGAGATTAATGGCCACACTGGAAAAGTACTAGCATAGCACTGACCAAAGTCAATCATCTTATGTCCCTATAAACCTCTAAATCTCAGAGGTTTTGGATTTTACACAAAGCACAGATCTCATCAATATTTAATATATTCTTTCTTAACCAGTCTTCTTTATCCCAACCGTTTAAGGATCCCTTTAGAGCCAATGTGCTTGAAAGAGATCCTTTCTGTGTAATGAGCTAATATTAACTGTCCTGGCACAACTAAGGAGCTTGCTGCTACTGCAGAACATCTGCCTACAAAGTTAAGCCATTTAAAGACTCATTTGATATCTGACAAGGCAGATGTAGTGTTAAGATGATTTCATAAATCAAAGGTCTTTATCTAGGGCTAGAAGCTGGGTAGGAAAGTGGACCTAGCTCAAGATCAAGTTGAGGATAACAATAAGCTTCAGACTTAACCATTTTTCAAGCTCTTCACTGTTTGTCACCAAGAATTCACCTCACACCTTCCTCACATTTTTAGCTAAGGTCCTATGTTATCACCATTTTTGTTTACTTATTTGTTTTTCCTTATTCTTTTGAATTCTTTTTTAGCATCTTGTGTGGACAGTTTCCTAGCTCTTATTCTATGTCACCTATGTTTCAATCAAGGCACTTGCTGTCACAATGAAATATAGGGCAATCTTGACCCACACAAAAGACTTAACTAGCAAACTTTGCTTTTCTTCTCTTTTTGTGTTTTGTTGCTGTTTTTTTTTCTCTGTGATGTAATCTTTTACTCACCTTTCCTACTGTTTAAGGTAATGATTTTTTAATTATATGGGAATATGGTGACACTAAAGCCATTTCTTATTAACTAGTAAAAAAACCTGATTTATGACTGACACAAGGAATTCTTACTGGAATGCTAGTATGCCCTGGAAAAAAAAAATCTGATCTTAAATAATAACCTCATGTATAAAGCAACAGTAATCTGTTAACAAAGAAAGAAGATATGCTTGTTTCCTGCTTGCTAGCTAGAGATAAGACATGGTTTTATTTTTTTTTAAATAGCATTCCGCCTCCCAAAAATGTTTCATAAGGCAGACATGTTTGATAATACACAAAGAACAGGGATCTCTGTAGGAAAAAAAAAAATAGGAAGAAGGAAAGAAAACCCCTCAGATTAACTATACTCAGAATGAAAAAGATTAAGTAAACAGCATTGCGTAAGCCTGTGAAATTCTGTTGCTTCCTTCTTCCTCAGTTGGAGGCAAATGATATTTAAGGTCTCTTCCAACTCAAACCATTCTATGATAATATGCAGTTTTTTAATCTCTCAGTGTGTTATTACTATCAATAAAAATGCCATTTTTAAACAATTTATACACTATTCATCTACTTTAATAATAAATTTTATGTTGCACTGCAATGAGAATTTGTGAGTTTGGCTTGTTAAAGATCATACAGTGGCTATTAAGGGCATATTAGAGAACTCTATTTTACAGTCTGCAAAATCTCCTAAATACTACATCCTGCCACTGCAAGAAGGCTTAGGCCAGATTTTTAATAGCCCAGTGGTGATGGTGAGTATGCAGCTAAGGACAGTGAACATGCAGGAGAAGCTAATTAACATCAAACACTAATTAGTCCCTCAGTATTTAGCAATGAAGTATCAGCAGCTGTCTAAGATGCCATATGCTAATTAGCATTAATAAACTTCAGAAATAATTGTCTCCATTGTTCTGTGTCATAATACTCCCTCTAATTATACTTTGGAGAGCTTTGCCTATAAATGGTAGCAAGCGTTACATTGCATTGCTTGAAGTTTAATGAGCAATTTATGGCAACTTCTGGCAATAAAAAAAAAAAATCTATATCTGCAAAAAAAAAAAAGATTAATACCAATTTTCTAAGTCTATAATTAATGTGTTGGCTTGTACCTGTGTTCAGAAACTGTGAGATTCTGCATTCTGTAATGTATGCAGTAGAAGAATAAAAAAGTGTTGTTTTAGTGTAACAGAACTGATTCATTGTCTCTCCATTCAAATGCCCCAAAATCCCAGTTTTATATCTGACACAAAATGGTGTGAGCTATCATACCGGAGAGTTTATGCTCAGCTCTTGGGTTTTATGGTTGTCCAGAAATCAATTTGTTTAATGGTGAAGAAAGAAGAGAAGTATTATTTTTTGTTTACTCTGATGAGTATGCCTTATCCATTATTGATGTTTTGACATAGATTTATATTTTCTTTACAATGCTGAAGAATTGTATGATTGTTGACTTTTTTATTGTGGGGTTTTTTTTGTCTGGTTTTGTTGTTGTTGTTGTTTGTGTGGTGTTTTGGGTTTTTTTGGTGTTTTGTTTTAAACCAGAACTACAGCAAAATCCATAGGAAGCAAAATTTTAATATTAGGTCTGTGGCATAAAACCTCAGACAATCTGAGACTCTGGAGACCCATTTAGACTTGCCTGAAAACTTGTGATATCCATTGCTAAAGACATTCAGCACTGCACTACAGGCAGTGCAATCTTCCATAAAATGATCCCTCTACAGACACAGGGCTCAGTGTCTATATTGTCTAGTTTAAAGCATGTCAATAAAGCTAAGCAGTTCAAACACAGCAGGCATATGTAATATTTGAGCACACCTCCCACCAGGGAGTCTCAAAAGGGTGAAAATAAAGAGCAGGAAAGGGCTCATAACATAGAAAGTGAAGACAAAGACAGACTAGTGAAGACAAAGAACCAGTCTCAGCAGTAGATCCAGAAAAATAAGCCTGTATCCTTAATAAAAATAGGAGAAAGTCACCAATTCAGAAGACTTAATTCCCAGGATGGTCAAAAGCCAGCACAAGGTAGCTAAGACAGATGTTCTGACAGTATTTTACTAGGAGCACTGAAGTTTCTTAAGTTGCTTAACTTTGAGCTACCTCTATTTGTGTAACTATTATGGCTTAAAACAAACAAGCAAAGACCCTAATGTGAAGCTTCCTTAGGTATTTGATTTCTTCTTCTCTTCCTTTTCTTTATTTACAAATTTCCCATGAGTTCAACTATAGGAATGGAAACTACTTAAATAAATAGAGAAATATGCAATGTAGCAAGAGATAAGAAATATTTTCCTGAAAAATCCCTATAAATTCAATAGTAAGTCTGATACTTTGTCCCAGATTTACACCATTAAGTAAGAGAGGAGTGGAGTGACATGGAGCTATTTTTTCATTCATTTTGACTCACAACAGATATTATTATCCCTGAAGAGTCTAAATTCTGAGGATTTGGAATCAGATTGTTGGCACAGATGATAAGTGGGATTGTTAGTTTTCCTTTCTGGAAAGTCTTTAAAAATTGCAGAATGGAAAAATAAAACAAAACAAAACAAAAAGAAAGGATGCAAAGCAACACCTTATGCCAAAGGAACTGAACACTGTTTCATTATTCAAAACTAATCTGTGTCTAACCCAACTTAGCTTAACTGGAGACAGAAGCATCCTGAAGGGCTGTATGGCAAACAGAAAATGCTGCTGTTTTACTGTTTACTCTTATGTTTTTTTAATTATTTACCTTCCTCCAATGGCTTGGTAGGAACATTCAGGATGAAAGGAAGGCAGAGGGGCTATAGAAGCTATTTTTAAAAAAATCAGTGTAGCAATTGGTAAATCCATTAGTGTTTAACAGCCTGATCTGAAGTTGCAATCGTTCAAGACCGTGACAGAATTTGGTAAAAGATGATTTCCTCCAAGGAAAGGGATCATTAGCTCATAGAAATGACTAATGTTAAGAGGGGTTATTAGTCTATTATTTCTACCAGTGCAGAACCTAAGTATGAAGATTTCACTGATTACATTAATGCCTATAAAATGAGTGAATTGAAGATGAAAGAATGCATATACTTAGGATAAGTCAGGTATTCATATGAAAGAATGCAAGCTAACTTTCAGAGCTGGCATGGATTTCAGGCACAAAATTCAGTTATAGGTTATGTTTGAACTTGCAATTTATGATTAAGAGCATCTGCAAACATTATTAACAAGTACCTATGCCCTCCCCATGGAAATAATAATAATAAGGTTGTGAATAATGCAAGAGGAGAAACAGATTCCGGAACTGAGGTTTGATCCTTCAAACTGAGGTTTGAATTTGAAAATATTTGCATTCCAGTTTACAATGATACTTGATTTCATATTTTATCCTATTTTAAACTCCTTTATTTGCCTTGTGCAACTGTGAGAAAGTAAGAAAGTAAGCCTACCTACTTTAAAACAAAGGTCATAATTATTTCATATGCATGCACTGCTGTAATTTATTAGTGTATTAACAGCATGTCCATAAAATAAAGTAGATTGTGCATCTCTACTCATGTTTACCTGCAGGAACACAAAGCTGAAAAGATATCCTAATAAATACTTTCGTACATCTAAATTAGCAGCAGCTTTCTTCATAACTTGAGAGACTTTATTCAAAAATAACTGTCTTACTGTAGCTTTGAAATGTCAAAACCAAAAATTGTCTTTTAGAAAATATGTTATTTATTCAGACCTGAAGGGGTTTCTTCCAGTAGTTAAAACTTCAGCTTGGACTAACAAGGTGATTTATGCATTTTTACTGTGTTTTATTCTTTAACAAAAGTTTAATGCAATTGGTTTGGGTTTTGCTTCCACAACAAGCCCTAGGGCTTTTGATAATGCTTTTAACTCAAAACAGTTCTACCTTTACTGTGTATCAAGGTTTTATACCAGAAGTTAATATCTTATGTAGGTAGTAGATTTATATACAGCATAATTTTTCTTATTTTATATTAACAAGATTTTCTCCTCCTGACAAGCTGATGTTTCCTTTTACAGTACCACGTATCGCAATGCGACATGTCTTGATTGTAAACATTTTAAAAATATAAAAAGATAATTCAATGCTTCAATTTTTCCATCACTACTATATACAAAATCTTGACATTATCATATTTCTACCTATCAGTACATGGACTTCTAAGGTGACCATTTCTCCTGTGTATCAGAAACCAAAACTGTCTCCTACCCTGTGGGCAAGGTGGTGGCATGGAGCTACTCTCAACAGAAAGCATGGTGTGGTACCACACTGCCTTCAAAGGAAGGATAGGAAGACACTCTTAAGTTCTTTAGATGTTTAGTGAGGAGGAGTATGAAAAGAAAAAAAAATCATGAAATATTTTATAGGACCCAGTACAGTGATATAATTAATGAAGAGCTTGCTTTAAGGTATAAAAAATCATGCTCTTGGTACTTTAAGGTGTTCCTCTTTCTAGGAGTACTTATGTACCTAGGTGGATGATGATATAATCCCAGATGCATTCTGACTGTCTGAACATCTAAACAACAGTGCCACGGTCCTATTCAATACCCACAGGACAGAGGAGATCTAGACCCACATCTTTTTCCCTCTAGCTGTTCCTTGAAGTGGCTAATAAGAATTGCTAGCCTTGTCTTCATGGAAGTTAGAACTTTATCTCCATTAGCAAACAATGAGACCCATTGGAAACATGTCTGTAGAGTAAAATAGTGTATATTTCCTCTACTGTGTTTCCACACTGTGATCGTTGTAGGAGGGTTAATGTCAATGTTCCAGGCAACTGAATGCCTGCTAGAGGCTTCTGAGTGTGGTTAGGCACGATGTCTTTTAGTCTGCTTTCATCCAGAAAAAAGTTTGTGTGATCCAAACAGATCTACAGTGTAAACCAAAGCAGGGGAGCAATTGAGAGGTTTAGTTCCAAATGATAACTCCTGATCAAAGTGAGAAACACAATGTAAATATACTCTAAGAGTCTGAAATTCTGACCTGTTTTCTCCTGTTCTCTACTGAGTAATGATATTTCTACCTGGAAGTCAGAGCAATTTGTACATATGGAAATTAAGAAATATTCCTTTGTTAATTTCAGATAATCTCTGTAACATTTATTGCTAACCTTTGGGAACTTAGGACAGAGATACTTCATCTTCAAAAAGATTTCTAGATTTCACTTCTGATTTTAAGTCTGTTCCACATTGCAGCAATTTCATCTATAGGGATAAGCAGCCTCAGATAATCTTTTTTCTCCATAGTTATCAAATATAACTGTAGGAAAGACTCTTGAGCTGGTACTGTTAGCCCAGTATCAGAAGTTCCCTCAACACATTGTGATGTTTAAAAAAACACACCTGTAAATAAGAGAGCCAGGTGATGTCAGAGGAAAACCAGACATCCTCACTGCCAAAGACAGCAAGACAGATCCCTGCAAGAGTGCCATACTCAGTCTTAGGTCAGATGAGTGACAATGCAAAGGACAAATGTCTTATGTTCTGTAATTCTTGCTGATCCAAACCAGAACAATGAGGACCACAGCCTTCAGGTTTTTGCAGTTATAATCATGGTATTTATTTTTTTACAAGAACCAGATGCATTTTATTTGTATTTTAGCTAAATCAATATATTTAAGAGATGTGTAGTCAAATTACAAGTACTCTATCAGCTTCCTTTAACCTTGGCATACTTTATTTTACCTATACAATTAAATTCAAGCACTTCAATTGACTAACAGAAATAGCAGGTGGTTTCCACATATGGAAAAGGATATTAATACCCATGACACTTTGAGCATCTTTGTTTTTATTAATTGCAGTGGATGTTCTCAGAAGCCAAGTATCTATCCTACCAGGCACTGTACAAATGTAACAAGCTTGAACTAATGCTGATTTAATCATATCCATTCAGGAAACTGGTTACATTATTTGCATTGATTCAGGGTCACAGGCCTGCTTAGACTTTAAATACAGAGAAATTTTACTGGAGTGTCAAACTGCAACACTTATTTCTACTGCTGTTCAACTACCTACCACCAAATTCATATTCATAAAGCACTCCTTTTGCAATCTTATGACGATTTATGTTGAATAGCTTTCTGCATCAACTTACTACACTGAGGTAAAATTCACTGACAGTTTCTTGCTTATGTTATACCCAGTTTAGCTTCAGGTGAAATCACTAGCTCACCTTCATATCAGTTCTGTTGTGCTCAAATTCAGAAGAGTTCAATGGCCGAAATACCATAACCATCCAGACCAACACAACTTACTTGTCTTACAGTTCAGAGTTCCATTCTCAAGATCTTCAGATTTCTGCACCTCCAAGGGTCCCAGAATCTTACCTCTCCACTTCCCTGTTCTCCGTATGCTTTTAGGCATCACTGTATCATTTTGATAGATAGGATTCTTTAAGACCCCCAGAGTGATCTCTTCTAAAAAAATACCCAAATTCAGAATTGTGAAGGAACCCTGGGCTAGTTGTCTAGCATTTCCTAATCTTATACACTTGTTTTCCAAGAATTTACCAGACCATAAAAGACTGCCTATGACCTTAAATTTTCAGCCTTTTTTTCTCAATATCTTCTCTTACAGTTCGATATAGTTACTCTTCCTAATCATACCAGTCCATGATCCATGTGTATTAAGGAGCTGATATTCTGTTCCCATTTTCAGAGGACCTGCTTTTATTCACAGACCCTGATGCTGTGATCCTTTCCTTTTTCTCTCTGTCTGAGAGGGAAGATCATGCCTGACATGGATGGTCCAGCTTCTTCATAGGTCAGGTTCTATAGAACCAAGGAAAACAACTGTTTGGAGATTAAAATAAAATAATCTTACTTGAAAGAAAAAAAAGAATACATTTCTTTCACAAATCAGAGAATGCTGATGACAGCTATTTGGCTGTACATCTTGACTAAAGAATATTATTAGGAAGCAAAACATGTATTTTTAAAGTCCCTTTAGTCTCTTCTAGTTACATAGAGTATCAGAGACAAACTGTCACACTCTGTTTTCTTGATAAAAGGTCAGAGTAGAATGTACCAATTGCCTGAAGAAACTCTCAAATTAACTTAGATAGCTAACTATTTCTTAGCTGAGAAGTGCCACTGGTTTTCAACAAACACTCTCAACAAGTACCATCTCCTGAGGATTTGGTGCCAGGATGGTTACACTTCTGTAGAAACATACATGGACTTATAAGAGGAAAAGAGGGAAAAGACCTGCTGTTATTTCATTCAAGAAGAAAGAACTTAGTGAAAGCAGATGTTTTTAATTGATGTGGATTTTTTCCTAGGGCAAATTTTCCTTTAGAGTTTATCCCTATTGAGTCAATCCTGGATCAAGAGTGATATCACCCCCTAAAATACATTCATTACTTTAGCTAGCTCTGCAGTGTGGGAGTTATTTGGGTATTTTGTACTTTTAGTATGTGCCAGCAGCATCTGTAATTTGAGGGGGTTCATTGTTATGTGGGGTTATTTTTCCTGTGTAAAGCAAAGAAGTTGGAAGTTTTGGTAGAAATAGAAATGACTGCATGTTTCTCATGATAAGTGAACAAAGTAGTAGTAAATAGATACTCTGTACATAGAGATATTAAGAGGAGCTATAAAGTAAGAACAAGCATAAGAGTAATAATCATTTATTCTTACAAGTGATTCACTAAATAAATGAATCAGCAATGATTCTCCAAGTGAATGAGCAATGATTCTCCAGCCTTTCCAGAAGAGTGAAATTACAGCAAGATTTTACCTCTATTGACATGACACATTCTCATATCCACCTGCTTGCCTGCCAATGTAGCCACCACCAGAAGCAGGAAAGATTTGCACTTCACACATTCCTTGTAACCCATCACCAACAGGGTTTTCTTAATATATATATATATTAAAAAAGAGAAAGCTTTTTACTTCATTGCTGAAGACTTGATGACATGGGGTGTTTTACTGCTTACTTGCCATAACAGATGCTCCTTTCATTCTACAGACTGAGATAAAGCAATTCTCACGGGCAGTAAGTACTTTGGCCCTTAATAAAAGTTGTAGGATGTGGCTTTTTGTGTAGGAGAGCAAAAACCCCAAGGACTGTGTGATTTGCAGCTTTTCTTTAAGTGACTTTTTCTTTACAAGTCTAACAGTTGTTGTGGTCTGTTGAAAAACTGATCTGTGATCTAACAATTGGGAAAAAAAGTTTAAAATTAATGCCAGATGAGGACAATTTAAGGCTTTGTAAGACTTCTGAGTTTATGAGAAACAAAGAAAGGAATTGCAAAATCACCTCCTTTAGTTAGAGTTCAGAGAGTGTTAATATCAGTGCAGTAAACTGAAATAATTTGAAGGGAAATAAAAGCTCACTTTCAGCTAAAATATAAAATCCATTTCTTTAGATGTGAGTATGTCAGTCATCCCACTGATTTTCTGGGATGCCCTGCAAGATATGTAAATTGAAAACAATGTCAAGTCTAAAAGGACCATCAAAGTGGTTGTGCTACACTTGAAAACAGATAGAAATACAATACCTCCAGCTTTATACTAACAAAGTCTGAACTGCTTATGCCTGAAATTAATGATCAGATTGTTCAGCTGGTATTAATTATTGATAAAACATAGTTTTCCATATATCTATATTTGAAAGAATGACACTCAAGTCAATATTTCAAAGTATTCAAAGTACTTCAAGCAAAAGTGCTTGAAGATGGGAAGAATGAAACTGGCAGTAAATTTTGCACTCATAAAATTCAAAGGATTAAAAGAATCTGCTTACTTAACTCAGTTTCAGCTTTTCTTTTGTTTTCCAAGTAATTGCACTGATTTAATTCAGTGTTTTTCACCTGGTAAAGCACTATTGTATTTTAACAAGGAGGTAAACTGGCATAAGAATTATCAGAAAGTGTACTTTTTCAAGATAAGTTTTATACTAAAGCTGTAAAAAACACAACAAGACAGAATATAGCTCTAGTAACTGGAACAAAAGAATATACTTTTATTGAAAATGGTTAGAGGAGGAATGTTGTAAATGGTAACATCTTGGATGAGCAAGATTGTTGCAGAAGGTGCTTGCCTTTATTTACAATAGCTTCCATGAACTAATAACAATTGCTTTTCTTCGTATATCACAGCAAGGAACCAGTTATAATACTTCCTTGTGTCATGATCAGCCTTGGACTTTGTGTTATGGCATATTTTACTGAACTGCATTCTCTATTTTGTTATAGGCCCTCAAAAGAAAATTCCGAAGAGTCTATTCTTTACTTCAGGTTAGTGCACATTTACCTGTTGTTGTTACTTTTTTGTTTCCTTTTTGTCTAATCCATTTTTTTCACAGTCAAAGTCAATGATCTTTCCCATCTTTTACACCCTAAGTTACAGCATTAGTCTATTTCTCAATGTTGTGATCTACACTTCTGAATATGTGGCACAGTCTGAAAATCANAACGATCTACACTTCTGAATATAATTATCACTATACTTACCACCTTAGTCCCAGGCACCCAATTTTGTTACTCCTCCATCCAATTCTCTACATATCACATCTCCTGTCTGATTTGATGAAAGGATGTTTTGCTGTTAACTTCTCTGGTCTTTGAAGTTCCCGCTGTTTCTGCTCATGCTGCTGCAGTTTCATGTTACTTCTGTCAAATAAGGCAAATGAACCAGTTTGAACAATCTTGAATTTTTTCTAAACCTTTTTCTCAGCCAGGTGCCTCTCATCTTTATATCACATAAGGTCGTCTATTTACTCTATTCTCTTACAAATGATGAAACAACTGTTTCCCAGGGAAAACTGAAAGATCTACATCAATCTCAGTTACGATTGTCACAGAGTGAGACTAAGTTACTAAATAATTGGTGAATTTTTCCTCTGAGTGATCACTGAAACTTCAAGTTCACCTTAAAATGAAGAAATTATTATCTCCCAAACACACCTTATACATTTTAGTACATTTCATTTCTGGAGGGTATCAGCATAAACATTACTTATTCATATATAGGAGTGATACGTGCCAAGCATGTTTAAATGCCAACTTACGTAAATGCCACTGAGAGTTTTGAAAATACCTACTTACTAAATTTAAATTAGTATCCATAGGATTTAGGGGATTAGTTATAGTTTAGATTTCCAAACACCTTTAAAATCTGACTTCTTTGTTATAGCTTCCTTAAAAGAAGCTGTGTTTATGAAATCAGAGGATGCTCTAACATTGACTGTTTTATTATGTCAACAATGTCACAAACAAGAAGTTTCCTATGCAATTTGTAGCAGAAGAATTGACTAAGACCTGCTTACACTGCCTGTAGCAAAAGATTCACAAGGGGAGATTTCAATGGTTCCCCAGAATTGTCTTGTAAAGAGCCCAGACTGAATTACACCAAAAAGGCAATGAAGAAGCAAGAATTTGAGTGAAAGCCAGGTTGCTTCAAATGACAGAATAAAAAGTCATTAAACTGACTGGAATAGTAATATATTTTCACTGTCAGCTGTGTTAATTAAAATGTTTGGTAACATCATGAAAACATGAGATGCATTGAGAAGTTAATGCTTTAGTTACCTCTAAGCTTTTCATTCAAAATATTGCATCTCCTTTTACTTGCATATTTACTGATCAAATCAGTCACAATTGACCATTTAGAGTTTTTGTAAAGCCTACTGATGTCACTGTCACCTGGAAACCCTGACTTTTGTGACTGCAGTGAAGGAGTTGGCAGAGATGCAGTAAGACAGCTCTTCACTAAGGGGTGCTTAGCAGAGATGAACAAACGACCTTTGATGAATTTTCACAGGCATAGACATGCCTGAAGCCTACATTAGAAGGGGCTGCAGATATGATCGTTACTTACAGTTTGTGAAAGACAAGCACAAACAAAAGGCTTTTTGTAGTAGTTTTGGCATTCCTGTTTGAGCATGAAGGGATCAGTGAAGAAGAAGGGCCACCTTCATCAGGGAGATCAAAAATATCCATGGACCTGTTTGAATAGCTTGGGCACTCCTCAGTCATACCAGTGAAAGGCAAAACAAAATGTCCATTTTATTAATAGTGTATGAGCAAGTGTTGGAAAGAACAAAACAAAAAGTTTTTGTGCTAGCTGGGCAGCCTTGTTCAGCAGGAGTAAAAAGACTGATAATGTAAGAGAGACAATTTCAAACCTAGAAAGAGCAAATGTAGGAAAGAGAGGCTAGCTGAGTGTTAGAGCTGTATGAAGTTCCTCAGATTCTTATGGCCTACAGCAGCCAGCTTAACTCAGTATGGGCTGCTCTGGACAGAAGGGTCCATGGGACTGTCTGAGAGAAACTATATAGTAGGATCCATTTCAGGTACTTATCACAACTTTCTGGCACTGCCTTTCCATATCTTGCCTACGAAGTTCAAAACTGATGTCTTAGAAGTTTTATTCCCTGTGTCTCTATTTAATATTTGGTCAAAATAGACAATAAACCTGTTGCTAGCAATACTTTTATAGTGGAAATGCCTTTTCAATGAGGGCTGTGAAGATGAGACACCTGATAAGCCTAAAAAGGGATTTATGACTGCATCACTAGAATGTACAGTGAATTAAAGCTTTAAAGCTAAGTCTAAACTACAATATTATAGTTTACTAAACCTAAAAACATCAATGAGATATAACTGCAATACCAAAAACTATCTAATATTACCAATATTGTTTCAGTCTAGTTTTTATTGCTTAATGCACAATGGCAGATATTAGTTCTAATGGATACTCTCTCATTTTCACCAATCCAGAACAGAGTACTGATACTGCTGTCATTGGTATGTTTGTCCAGTTCTCTTTCCAAATCTTTTTTGCATTCCTGAGTTTGTTCTGATTCTTAAAACATAACTTCAGTCACTGCACTATGATCAACATATGCATTTGTCCTTTTATTTTGGGTCACCTAAGAAGTCATAAATTTATCTTTTCAATTGTATTAACTCACTTTTCAGAATATAAGGGATTTCAATGTAAAAAGTAAAATTCAGTACCTGAGTTTCTCCTATACAATTCTTTCTAGTATAGTTATTATTTTCTCAGAAATTTTTTGAAGTGTAACACCTTAGGCATCAGTTCAACTCATGATTTAATATTGAGATGAAAAATCTTTCTGGAGCAAACTTTCAGAAGTAAAAATAACAAATATATTACTTCTTTCCAGTTTTGAAAGATTACTATCATCAAATTTGATAACAGTGCTGCATGACATTAAAATATTTACCTAATATGCCTTATTTTCATAACAATAAATGTTTATTTTATTTTCTTTTCCTTGTGTTAAGAATAAATTCTAATTTGCTTTCTGAGAATTACTACAGCAAGCCAGACTCAATTTACAAAATGAAACCCTGGGGCCTGGTGGACACTGACAGTGATACGATAAACACGTCTGCTCTGTTACAGTATTTTGCTTGAAGCCAGAAGAGAGCTACAAGCTCAGAAATTTCAGACTAAAAACTAACAAGGAATCACAGAATGCTCAAATGTTTAGTAATGATTTGTTTTTCTTTTTCTTAGGAGCAACTGCAAATAAAGAGGAGACTGAAACCAAAAAAGTATTACCTTTAAAATTGCAGAGAAATTATTATTAAAAGCATGAATCCTTTCTAGTAAAAGGTCTGAAAGATTTTTCTCAAATGTTTTTGCTGTATTAATTTCATGTCCTGGCATGGCAGATTACACAATAATTATTACAATCTACTCTACAGTCCATTGCATGGCACAGATTTCTCAGCCATGGCTTTTACATGACTTATGCTCAGCTTGCTTGTCTACATTACTGCAGTGATACTAGACTACAATTCATTTTTACACTAATATGACAAATATTCAAGCTATTAGGCAGTACAAACTCTTAAATGTTAGTGTTATGCTTAGATCTTTAAACTGCAGCTATTTATTTACCTCTGTGCTGGAAAGGGAGGTGGCAGAGGTCATTGTTGTCTCCAGAAAGGAGTTCAGGAGAATGGATTACTGACTTATCTTGGTCAGTCTGAGGAAGGACTAGTATTGTGTTCACATAAAGTTCTTCCTCTTTCCTCTCCTATACACTATGTATAAACTCAATCATTTGCTCATAAAATGATTTCTATTTTTCTGTAAAATCCACCTAAGAAACTCTTTCTTGGTATAGACCTTCAGCATCAGATATTTTTAAACTCCAAAGTGACTTAGGTAGCTGTAAATTAAAGGCATAAATGAATAAGGTATGTAAAAAAGGAGTTTCATATGTTCTTTTAGAAGAAAAGTTAGAGTTTAGAGCCTATAGTGTTTTAAGTGATTACATATAACAAAACTATTACATCTAACAGCAAAAAATCTCAGGTCCTTCCATCCCTCATTTTCGTTGCTGGCATAGCATGGGCAGTACATGCTGCAGTTTGTCTGCATCTGCTAATATATACATGCCATTGGATTGCAGCAGGAGCAAATCATTGGGTATGTGTGGTAGCCACTATGAAAAATAAACCCAGCAAGAAAATCAGCAGGCAAGGACCTTCTATGTTACTTTATCAGCTGACCAGCAGGAGGTACTCGTGACTTCAGCAGCTGTCACTTCCCCTGCTCTGCTTATAACCCTCATCACGCAGAGGAGCCAAGGTCAGGCCACATAACTGCTTCACCTTCACAATATCGGCATAGCCAAGCTTTCCCAGCCAAATGAATGGCTGAGGGAAAGATAGATGAGGTTGCTTTCAAACCAACCTTCCCATTCCACAATACTCTGAACAGCTGCTAAGCCACCTGGCCTGCCACAGCATTATACCTTATTTAATTCTGATCCTCCAGAACTCAAGCATTGTATAGCATTGCTATTTCTGACTGCAAGGAAAAAAGAAAGTCTCTCACATTGTTAGAGTTTGGATAAAACCTGTTTTCAGTAAATGACATTGCTCCACTGAAGAAAGTTACAAGAGATGAATAAACTCCACTAACTAATCAGCTAGCTGTTATTAGGGGAAGCTTTCATTATACAAGTACATGGCAAAGTTTGTACAGAAGTTGGACACCAAGAGAGTTAATTTGTGATAACTTTAAAACACAGAGCCCTGGGTACTGAATCACCATATTCTGACTATCTAAGCACTTATCAGAGAAATAGTGTATTGGGTTTCCATGGCAGGGTTTTGGTAGTTGGAGGACTACAGATGTGGCTTCTGTGAGAAACTGCTAGAAGCTTGCCCTGTGTCCCATAGTGCCAATGCCAATCAGCTCCATGATGGACTCACTGCTGGCCAAGGCTGAGTCCATCAATGATGATGCTAGTGCCTCTGTATTTAGGAAGGGAAAACAAAAACCTAGACAGCAGCAATGGCAGCCAGAAAGTTGAGACTCTGTGAAAGAAACAGCTCTACAGACACCAAGGTCAGTGAAGATGGAGGGAGAGGAAGTCCTCGGGCAACAGAGCAGAGTTTCTCTCACAGCCTGTGGTGAAGACCATGATCAGACAGACCATCCCCCTGCAGCCTACAGAGTTCCATGGTGGAGCAGAAATTCCCTTGTAGCCCAGGGAGGACCTCATTTTGGAGCAGGTGGATGCCCAAAAGAGGCTGTGGCTGTAACCTCCTGATTTGTCATAAGAAAGGTTACAGGATAATGTGACAAAATGAAGAATGACATGATATTCAGAAATGAATTCTGGTCTGGGTCTTTTTTTTTAAAGTACCAGGCCCAAATGACATTTGTTTATAAAAAGAGTTTTTGTGGTAGATCCAAAGAACTGAGGATCTGAAAGCCTTATGTCTCTATTGGCATTCTGTAGAAACTGGACTGAAAATAGAGTTTCCAGGTATGTGAATTAATATTCCTTAGAGAGGAAGAGTCAATGTATTTTTTCTTAAGAAAATTATTTCCCACAAAACTAATGAAGCTTAAAAAAAAAAGAATTAAGAAACATAGTAGAGTCTACTCAGGTTTCCAGAAAGATCTTTAAAAAAATTAAGTTCGGTGAATATATAAAACGATTGGTAAACCAGCAGGAACCTTCTTGACTGCACATACCTGATGGTGTGCCTTTCCAGCAAATATCAGGATGGCTGAAAATACAGAAGACAGAAAATGAAGGTGAATTGTCAGACCTAAAAATATCAGCAAGAACAATTCGATGCAGGTACAAGATACATAGGAGAAAAAAATATTCTGTATAAACAGCAATGATCTGTGAACTGAAGAATAAGCATGTCTATGAAAACAACAGGGCACAGCTCAGTGTTGGTCAAGGGAAAAAGAAGTATTAGCAAAGCAAAAGGAAGGAAAAAAATAAACCATAATATGACCTTGCATTTTGAATGTTGTGTACAGATGCTCTTTTTATCACAAAACAATACAATGCAACTTGGAAAAGCCAAAGAAGGGCAACAAAGATGAAAACATATGACCCAAACACATAAGTCATGCAAGTAGTGTAAACTTCTATTCAGGTGATGACTTCTGAAGCTGTAGAAGAGATGTTAGAAAATAACATATAAAAACATAGGTTTGTTTAATTAAGGAATAGCAGTTTTACTCTATTTCTCTGACCAGTTCTCTTAAAATATATATAATAATGTCAGAAAAGCTAATCAACAGAATATAGAATATATTTCATTAATGATTTTGAGATTCAGTTTTTTGGTAAAACTACATATATGGCCATCTGGGGGGGTTACTGTTAATAGCATTGCTCAAATAATGTTCATACAAGCTGGTGGACAACGCAGTAAAATAAAAGATTAGATATTATGACTTCCTCCTTGTCCTCGTTTGAGTTGATCTAATGGGCAAGTTATGATAAAATTAAATAATTTCTGCTAGCTACTTATCAGATTTATATATTTTATATATTGTTTTAAAAACAACTAATTTTATTAACTTGTCATCAAAATAACTAATTACATAATTATTAGAACTATTACTTTATATTTATGATGGAGGGATGTACAGACCTTGTTTTGCTATTTACTGCTCACAGAATAAAAAGTACAAGGATTAAAGAGCGAGTGGTGCAAGCAAGCAAGACAGATATGTGTCATAATAGACTGATGATAAAAGCTGGTGGAAGAAAAACTATCAGCTCCACAATTAGTTTTGTTGCTATGGTTTCTCTGGACTTGGGGAAGATAAGCTAAAATGAAAAAAAAAATGGTAGAGGAAGAAAAGTTGAGAATAATCAGGGAACATGTAGAAGGAAATTAGAATGAAGGGACATTTTTTGAGGTCAAATGTTAGAACTCCTTTAAGCAGCTCTGACATGGTAGGGAGTAAGACAGCACAGTTTTATGCTCATATCTGAAATAGTTTCCTGGGTCTTCTTACTGAGTCTTCTGAAGCACTAGTCTGTCTTATCCCTGCTGCACTAATCTGTCTGTGTAGGTTACACCATTTGTGTATATCTCACTTAAAAAAAAAAAGATCAAATGGAAGTCTTCATCAGAAATAAGACATTTTGTAGCTTCCATTATTAGACCTCTTTTCACCTCTTTTTTGTATGTTTCTGTCTTCCTTATTTTGTACAAATAGTGATGAGAGTGAATTCTAATGTTATGCAAAAAACCTGAAGGAATCACACTTTTAATTCCATTTTTTAAGGTTATTTACATTATGTCTTTTTTGCATGGAAATGTGTCCTGCCTATCCATGACAGGCTCAGCTGGGTCTTGCAGTGAAACTGACTGTGTCAGGCACAGGACAGTCCCTGTTCCCTTCTTTTGTCTGCAGTATAAAACCACCATATAACTCTGAAGAGTAGAAAGCAATGTTGAATAACAGATTAAATTTATTAATTTGTTCTAGAGTTGTAAATAAATACGAAAAATAACATTACAAGTTCATTTTGGAACAGAAGCTATTCTTTTAATACTTACATGTCTATGTATACCTGCACGCACATATGCATATACATACACATGTATTTTATGTGTTTATGTATGGATAGACATTATTTATGTAGTTGGCATTTCTGTTTTCTTTACTGTGGAAGAATTAAAGATGTACTGATCTAATGAACTGTGGCGATTTTGCAGAAAGAATATAATTTTCTAACTGGAAACTTGTGAACTGTCAATTCTATGTGCACTCCATCATCATCATGGCTAGGCTTCGCGAATGAAGATCCAGGGAGGGCTCTACCCACGCTCTTCACAAGCGCGCTGATGGCTGAAAAGGCCGATACAAGATAGACAAGAGTGGTTGCAAAAGGCACAGCAGAAGGACTCCTTAGGAGGTATAATCTGCAAGACACGATTCTTTCTATGCTGTCTTTTCTCCTCAAGAGTCATCCTGCGTGCCTTCTCAAAAACATCAGCTGCATTAAAAATAGTGTGTCTCCAGACCTCCCGATTGGAGGCCAGAGTAGAGCAGTTAAGGTGATCAATATGGCCAAGGCTGAGCTGTTGTTTCAGGGAGTCCTTGTATCTCCTCTTCGGGGCTCCTCTCTTGCCACAGCCATTGGCAAGTTCACCATAATTTTAGGAAGGCGGTAGTTCTTCATTCTGGAGACGTGACCTGCCCAACGCAGCTGCGTTCTCAGCAGCTTGGCCTCAATGCTTGAAATTGCTGTTTGTTCTAGGACAGACGTATTAGTCACATAATCTGACCAATGGATGTTTAGGATTGTACAGAGACAGCGCTGATGGAAGCNCATCGCCATATCTGACTTGGCCATGCTGATTCTCATGTAATAGGATAATCATTTTAAGAAACTTGGGGGGACAACCTAAACATTCCAAAATCTGCCATAGACCATTTCTGCTCACAGTATCAAAAGCATTGGTGAGATCAACAAAGATTATGTAGAGACCTTTGTTCCCTATATTTCTCTTGCAGTTGTCTTAGAACAAATATCATATCTGTGGTACTCCTGTTTGCTCTAAAACCACATTGGCTTTCAGGTAAAATTCCTTCTGCTATAGTGGAAATTAGTAGGCATCTGTAGAATCTATAGAATAATTTTCAAGCCTATTTTGGAGATTTGCCTGAAAACTGTCTCTCACTGTGGTTGATTGGAGATTGTTAACATGAAATCTCCTTTTTGTGAAAATACCCCTTTTAGGTTTGAACCTAAGATTGAAATAAAGTTTACAGCTATGTGCACTAATCTCATGTAATTATGTAGAAGATACATGATGATTCATTGCTTTAAGATCTAAATTTGGTTCCTCTTCTATGACTATTATAATAAAGTGATGTCAAAATTATACACTTTTAAATTTTGGTTTGTACATTAAGATAAGTAATAACTTCAAGTGTGCAAGAATAATGACTAGCATGCAAATTACTGTATCTTCTCTCCCTTTTTCTTCAAAAACTTACAGTGATTAATAAAATGCGTAATTTATCTTTTCACAATTTAGGAGATAAAAAAGTAGGAGTAGAGCTCTATAAACTCTCAGAACATTTAAATTCATATAATATTTGTGAAGAGCTTGTTGTTTGGAGTTTTTGGGCTTGGTTTTTTTTTGGGGGGGGGGGGGGGT
>VWZO01006543.1:27412-52596 GCA_013396975.1 Bucco capensis
GCTTATTTCTTCTTTTCCCCCACAGGGTAGCCTAGGTTACACTAAATACATTAAATACTATGGCATGGGTGAACAATGACTAGAACACTATGGAAAAATAAAGCAGGTATCTTCAGTGACTTCACACAGACTCCTCCTCTATGTCTGAACCTACTGACTGAGCAGACTCAGATTAGAAAGAGTATTTTCTCTAAATTCTTAGCTGACAAAATTGGTAGAGTTTATAAATACATTAGGGGTTAGAACAAGAGTTTAAATTATTTTGTTGATTTGAAGAGAGTCTTGTAGAAGAATGAAACTCAGTAACAAAAAAGCTACATTACATATCCAGCCATAAATGGATAGGAGAAATTCCTTTCAGTTTAAGTCATTAAATGAATAAATCTGAGCTTAGCTTCTACTTTGTTATTGAATCACCATATGTGTGTAGTTGATTCTAAATTCTGCGGCACACAGGATTACTGCACAGATAAATTCATGTAACATCTACTCCTCTGCAAAATCAAACAAGTTTACAGTGCTTGCTTACTGCTGCTCCTATATCTGTCTCTTTTGAGCTGAGGGGCACAATCCTTCTATGTCTATGCCCTGCACCCAGCAGGCCCTGAGTTAATGCCTAGGCCTCTGACAGTCTGCATGGTTTATCTTCATAAGAAACATCTTTTGTACAACTAGAGAACAGAAATTAGTTGGTTATATCTAGATAAAAAAAGATGTAAGAGTTTAAATGAATCAAGATGATCACAAATCACTTGCATTACAAGGTTATGAGAGGGCAATTTTCTTGCAGGAGCACAGTAGCAGACTGCAGGATGCACTGGGTAATTCTGCTGTATTAACAAAGGGCTAGAAAAGGAGAGCTGTATTTTATACGTTTATGATTTTTTTTGTGTATATAGATGTATATACAGGACATTTGCAGGGCTTTACTNATGAAAAAGTATTAAACAAGAGTGGCTGTTCCACTGGGAGAAAAAACACCAGTGGGAGACTTGTTATCTGTTGTTAGACCTGTATTGTATATGTTTATGATTTTTTTTGTGTATATAAATGTATATACAGGACATTTGCAGGGCTTTACTCTTTTGCCTGTCTGGTCTTGATGTGGCAAAAAATAAGAGCGGTAACTGTAACAATCCTCAGATAAAACAATTAAATCTTGAATATCAGAAATTTCCCAAGGAAACATCATTCCTAAGAAATGCACTTTAGGCATACTGAGATCCTTTCTTGGCCTAAGTTTTAATGAATCTTTTGCTAGGCAAGATGGGAAAGATCAAGAAGTAATTATATTGCAAAATATTAGATGCAACTTTTAAGGCTATTCCAGGAATCAACGACTTCTGGGTTTTAGATTTAATATACAGGAGGGATATTGATTTTCTATTTCAGTCTTAGAGTCCCAAAATATTTAAGGATAAATAATTGAAGTACAGGGACACATCATTCTGGGAGATTAAGCAGTTCAGTTACAAAAAAGGTCTGCTTTGTACAGCTAATAAAGTTTTGATTACTTTTCTAAAACCTACATCTGGAGTTACACTAAGAGAAATGCACATCTTGAAAAAAATCGTATTGTCGGAAAATATATTATAGAGTATGAAAGGTGACTCCCTCATCAACCAACCAACCTGTTTTATCCACAGCTCTCTAATCAACAAAATGTTTAGATAGAAATAAAGAAAATTTTAAATAAATACTTTATGTATCAGCTTCTTAACAGGAAGAGAAAGATGTCTACAGATGTGTGACATATTTTTCCATCCAAATTCCTAACACTTGTAGGTATTTTTAATGTCTGCTGAGATTCTTTGGAGTTGTTAAAGTCTGAATTGTTTATGCACACAATGTAACTAACTAACAAGATTTAGCATCTAATATCAAGCAGTGCAAAATCTGGTTTTACTCATGAAGAATCTAATGGTTAATGGGAGTTTTCATAGTTGGTTCTGAGAAAGAATGAACCTGAGGAGACAGGGGAAAGGAATATGTATGGCTAGGCTTCGCGAACGAAGATCCAGGGAGGGCTCCACCCACACTCCTCATCAGCGCCTTTTCCAAGCGCGCTGATAAAAAGAGGATAGCAGATAGCACCCTCGAGCCTGCGCTATGGATTTTTTTTAGGTGAGACACAGCATGCGCAGAGCTGGACCCACCCTTTAGTCCTAAGGTTCATCTGCCAGGGCCTAGCAAGCTTGGACGCTGGCAGCAAAGTCCTTAGGACGGAGGTTTTATTAGAGTGTCCTTCTCTTAGATGGAAGGCCTTACAGGACTAAATGAGCTCCATCTGCCCGGGTTTGGAATCAGAGTTGTCCTTCTCCTAGGATGACTGCCAGAAGGCTAATGAGCTCATCCTACCCATACAAGGATTATAGGAACATGGGTATCACTCCCCACACTTTCCCGTGGGCAATGAGTTTAATACTCCCTCTGCTGTCGGCACAGTTATCGCACCAGGGGCCACAGGAGACCACAAGTGATTTACAGACTGTGCCTAGGGGGAAAGGAATATGTTGGAAGCCATTTGTACCATCTCGTAAACATTGTAATAACAGAAACAACAATTCTTTTATCCATCTCCCCATCTCCCACTGGGATCTACTAAGGACAACATCTCAGCAAATCTTTCCCAATAACCTGTGAGAAGACTTTTAGTTAGGTAGTTTCCACAGAAGACACACAGATGCTACTCAAGACCAAGTAAGCCTGTAACCTCCAGAACTGTGAAAGCTGTATTCTTTATGCTGCATTGAGGAAAGAGGTATCTTTTCGACTTTTAAATGATAGACTGTGCAAATAATCCCTCCTCAGAGGGAAACAAAGGCTTTTAATCTGCACACAGAAGGGTCATGAGGGCAGAGAAAAAAGCCACATTTTTTATATCGCTGTTTCCAGGCTTTCAGCATAGTCTGTAACCCTAATGATGATCCCTACCAATGTTCCCTAGACACAATGATTCAGAGAAATGGCTGATCTCTATTGCAATTCCTAGAATGTTTTGCAGGAACTCAAGGCCTAGCAAGAACCTGATAAATGATGTCTAGCATGTCTAGGAGCCCTGAAGCTCATTATACATTTGTATGATGTGCTCTGTGAGATAAAAGGAAAAAAAATTCCAAAAAGTTTAAGGATCTGTTGGATAACAAGAGTAACATTGGCTTTTAAACAGTTAGTTCCCTTTTCCATACATTTAATGATTACAAACAGTTCTAGAAAGATGATGTCCTATTGCAGTCTTTTGCTGTTTTCCTTTTAACTCCAGCTTCTAGTGGCTACATATATCCTGTCTTGCTTTGATATTTCATATTATTTCATATTATCCTTGTTTTTTGTCACATTGTTACACTTTGTGGTTCTTTGTCTACTAATTAACTTTTTTTAAAAGATCTGTTTTCAAACAAAGCTCATTTTCAGTCATTCAAAAGAGTGAACACAAATTCAAAAAAGTACCTATATAGGTATGGCATGTTTCTCACATACACAAATTAGGACAATGCTTTATCTTCAAAGCCTGAAATTTGAAAGAATTCCAACTACCCAAATATTTAACTGGTCCAATATCTACTGATATTCATGCAGCCTTCTATTTTCCTTCATTACTCATTAAAGTAGTGTATTTCTGCATTTTCAAAGACACAATTAGAAATATCTTCTTTCTGTGCTTGATCAAAAAACATTATTACAACAGGAGTGTAAACAAGGATTCAAGAAGTACAGAAATACAGATCATTTTCCTTTCACCACAAGAATCTTTTCTGAAAAGTCTCCAGGGTAGCTATGATTTATCTTTATTCTTGTTCAGTTGAAATTTTTGTGTTTTACATTGCCCTTAATTTGTAAGATAGAAGCTGAAGAAATTAGCACCCTTGTGATTTACACATTCCTATTTTCTCATCACTAGCATCGAGATTAAATAAATCTCTGCAGAGTTTTTCTGTAGTTATCATCACTATTAGCCAAACATTTTTTCATATTCATGACATTCTGAACACACTGAATTTGCCAATTTGGGGATTTTCAGAAAGCTATGGTAAATATTTTGGAGGAAAAAATACTTTTTAAAATACATACTACCAGTCAGTCTGCTGAACGTGCCTATTGATGTGGTATGGAAGCATATTTCCTTTTAATACCATCATATTTGAGGTGAGAGAGAAAAAAAGAAACAGCAGAAAAAGAATCCCCGATAATTATAAGAAAAAGTAGATATACTTAAAATAAATTACTGAAGTATTTTAAATGCAAAAATAATAGATATTTTAAAATTACAACTTAGGAAGATAGTAGGAATGCTTGGTTTCTACAACAGAA
Source organism: Bucco capensis (assembly GCA_013396975.1). Taxonomy (NCBI): domain Eukaryota; kingdom Metazoa; phylum Chordata; class Aves; order Piciformes; family Bucconidae; genus Bucco; species Bucco capensis. Next base: position 31,724 of record VWZO01006543.1, read on the forward strand.
AGTAGTCCAGCACTTCTAATGTAAGTATTATGTTACTGTTTGTTTGTGAAGACAATGAATCTTGATGGATTTGGAGCAGCTCTATCTTTTTCCTCCAAAATCTATAATTAATAAACAATATTACTGTCTTTGCTCCCAAGGGCTCACCATCCACTGCTGCTGTGAGCAGTATGCAGATTATGTTGGTCTTTACAGAATGTTTTTTGTACTAGTGTCACTAGTTGGTAAATCTTCTCTCTTTCTTGGTCTTCCCTTTTACTTTCACAACACAAGAACTACTAACTCAAGGGGAGAAAAAGGCACTGGGGAGAGCATGTATCTAGATTTGCAGTATTAATTGGTATTAAATAACTGCAGTTCCTGTAGCTAATAACAAATTACAGAGGCTGCTTCCATTCTTGGGTTTTCATATGGTAAAGCAGAGTTTCTCTACTTCTTTAAAGCTCCATAAAAAATTCTTAGTAGAAGTCCTAATTCTCCAAACGACACTTAATGTACTAACTTCTTCCCTGTCCTCCTACAAAAGCAAAAATACTACATAACTTCATTCTTCTTCTTGATAGCTGTGGTCTATCTAACCTCTCATATAGCATTGATAAATATCAAAAAAATCAGATTTTTATTAGAAGTCAATGGAGATGTTTCATAATGGTTACTTATTCATTTGAACTACAATGTTTAATGTATTAAAAGCACTACAATAATTAAAAAAAAATAATCTTGAACTTTCTTTAACTGCATCATGTATTGGGCAGAACTGTAAGAAAGGTTCAAACATTCATAGTAAAGCCCTTTGGAATCCATAACCAAATGGAAGACAAATGACAAGAGACAGAGCTAAGTCATTGGATGTGTTTGTTTAAATAGGATGTGGCACTGGTATTGGTTTTGAAAAGAATATGTATTTTACCCTACTAAAGCATCCAGTCTTTTCCAGCTACCCACACTGAAAGACTCTTAGAGTGTCATATCACCCAAGTTTTTATATTTCCAGCAGTGGTAACTTTGCCTCAATGAGTTGCCTAGACTTCCTTTTAGAATCAATGGAAAGAAAATCGTCTGACCTGTCTGAGATATCTACCTCAGGATGAGATGAATCACAACTTTGAAGTAACTCCTGTGATTTTAAAGGGAGACTAAATTATTAGCCTATATGCTAACTTCAGGTGGTACTCACTATGAACATCAAAGCCAAACTCAAATGTATGGGCCTACTTGTTCACAAAATAGTGGAACTCAGCTACAGTACTAAGATTAATATGTGTATGTTCATTTAAGCAGTGGCTTACTCTTTAGACAGTTAGCATACATCCAAAATACTTGGAAAAATTTTGCTAGACAGTTTCTTCTCAGTAGCATTAGTATATTTCCAGTCCTTGAGCAGAAGGGATAAAAAATATTCCATTTCATGTCAATATCATTACAGCCATTACACCTACATGATTATAATTAAATCCATCTTATTAACTTACACAATTCTAACATGTACATTGCACCTGGCAGTGCTAGTAAGTATGATTACTCCATAAATCTTGTTGGTTTGTGCTTCATGGTGGCAGTTGAGTTAGCTGTTAATAAGGTCAGCTGGACCTTATTTCCTTACTATCTAACAAATGTTGAATTCTATCTGAAGTAAAACCTACTCTAGAAAAGCCAATTCAGCATATTAGCAGAACGTCAGGATGATGTAGCTACATTGTTCTTCTGCTTAACCACAATCTTTCACAGTGTGGTGGGTTGACCTTGGCTGAGTACCAGGTACCCACCAAGTTCCTCTACCACGTCCTCCTGCCATACCTTCCACAACACGACAAGAGGGGAGAGAATGAGATGAAAGCAGCCCGTAGGTTTCGGTAAAGGCAGTTTAGTAAGCAAAGAGAAGCAAGGTCGTGTATGCAAAACAAAGCAAAGCAAAATTAAGCTTTAGTCTCTACTTCCCATAGCAGGCAATGCCCAGCCTCTCCTGGGAAGCAGGCTCCAAAACACAAAATGGTTGCTCAGGGGACAGACGTCTTCTCTCCCCGGATACCCCTCTTCCGCCCCCTTTATTACTGAGCTGATGTCATATGGTATGGAATAGCCCTTTGGTCAGTTTGGGTCAGCTGTCCTGGTTGTGTCCCCTCCCAAGATCTTGCCCATCCTATCTCCTTGGTGCTGTGCCAGCCCTGCTCAGCAGCTATAACAACACCGTGTGTTATCTTCAACCAAAGGCACAGTGCTGTGAGGACTGCTGTGGGGATCACTAACTCCATCTCAGACAAACCCAAAACAAGGTCACATCTTGCTGTATCTCCTAGCATACATCTACAGAAGACTACTAAACAACAGATTGCTTTCAATTTCTGTAGAAATCAAGAGGGGTGATGTCTAATGCCTGCAGGAAGAGTTTTGGAGTTCTCCATAAGTATATGATGCATACACCATGTAACAATACACATAACCTTGAATAGCATGTTACCTGTCACAAATAAATCATATTAAGATTAATAATGAAAACATAGAAAGGGGAGTAAGATATACACGTGTAGAAGATAGTCACTAGAGATTCTGTGCTGTAGTTGTTACTTCTGAAAGTTAGAACCAGCAGCTCCTGTCAAAAATACACATTTATCTAATTATTTAAAAGGGCTGAGTTCTGCATTATTGTAGACATTGCCAAGACAAGATAAGCTTATGACAGGCATATTGAAACTATTATGTAGAGTATTGTCGAAAATATGACAGGCCATAACTCTTGTGGAACTCCCTTGCATAATAATACAGAATTCAGCAGAAGGTTTTGATGAAGTTAAATGATTTGACAGAATAAATTTGGCCTTTGAGACAAAAACAAAACATGGTTTTCAAAGCTTCCTGCTCTCCCTGGTAGCACAAACATTCAATTACAGCACAACAATATTTGTTTCCTCTGACAGAGGATGCAGCTTATGTGATGCATTGCAAATGTGCAGTCTAGGTAGCAAGCTAGAAATTCCTCTTTATTTAAAATATTATCAGTTCTTTTTTAATATTTTAAAACAGAAAAAAATAAGCAATTATTTGTAAAGCCTTAGAATAAATATCAAAGTATTCTAACTACTCAAGGAACTAACACTTGCTTTACTGAATCACAAAATATACGACCACAATCAGACTACATTTCCTTGTAATTAAATTTAATGGCATTATCAGTCACAGAAACCAATAGGTACCAGCCAGGGTTCCACCTGTGTATTAATGCTATTTGCAAAGAACTTGCAAATTCATCCAGAATTCATCATCAAAATGAAAGAGTATTTTCCATTTTGATGATGTTCAGTAATATGAGCCTTTGAAAAATTTGTCTGAGTTTAAAAAGTGAATAAGCTTGAAGCTCAGAAGTAATACGTTTCCCAAACAGGAGAAAAAGGTCCTGATTAATTTCACATGACAGAACTGCATACTGAAACCTCCAAACCTACACAGAATGAGTTGTTGTATATGCAGTCCCTCAGATGTGGTAAACGTGTTCAGAAAAGAAACATTCAGCCTTCTTGAATTATTTGAATTAGACATTCTTAAAAAAAAATTAAAATCCTATTTTAACTAAGGATCATTTAGAAAATATATATTTTATATATATATATTTATATAAGTTATTGCATTTCTGCATTTATATATACTTTGTCTTAAATAAATCCAAAAGATCTATATTATAGAAATAGAAAAAATATTTGGCCAGCAGCCTGAATACTTTTAATAAGTGACTTAAAAATTATAATTATAATTTCATTATAAATGTTGCTTTTTAAATTATTAATAAGGTTCAGTCTATCAAAATTATTATTACTAATGAGATTAAAATCTCTCTAATTAATGCAGGTTTGTGTGACTTAACAGGAATAGAGCATAAGTTCAGACCAAAGACAACTGTGAAAAAGGGAATCACAAGAATCCACCCATCAAGCATCATAATGCCTCTTTTTTCTGTATCCTTTTGTTGGCATGAATGTGACACATTATTTTTCATCTGTATCACAATACTGAGCTGATTCCTTTGGCCTTTCTGATTAACAGAAGACTTCACATATCATAGAATCATAGAATGGCCAGGTTGGAAGGGACCTTAAAGATCCATCTAGTTCCAACTCCCCTGCCATGGGCAGGGATGCCATACACTAGACCAGGTTGCCCAGGGCCACATCCAGCCTGCCCTTGAACACATTCAATATTTCAATATTCAATATTCTTACAATATTTCTCCACCTTGTGCAATGGAGAAACACTGAGAAACATAACTAAGCCACTGAAGCGTGAGGAAGAGCTAGCAATGTTTTGTCATGTTCAGCTTGTCTGTATATTGCTTTCCTCTTCACAAAGGATACTGGAAATTGCCTGCAACCAATGAGGTTTTTTCTGCTTTGGAAGGAATATTCTAGGGAGTAACTAATAAGCCTTTGCTTTTTGCAGTTTTTACTTTTCTTTCTGTAGTTTAGAAAACAAATCCTGGCAATGAAGACTGCGAAAATTCCCTTGGACCACAGACTCCAGTGAGTTTGTCTTCACCACTTATGTGGATCTACTATTTCCACTAAACTGTATTGCTTTTAAGTTTAAACTGGGAAAATTTCAAAGAAGACTCTGTTCCAATCTTATAATTTAATTTGATAAAATAAATTTCATAGACTATATAACTAAAGTATTCCTACAAAAGAGTGAAATGAAAAAAGCACTACTCTAGTACAAAGACAAAAAGACAGAGTTTCCCTTTTGGCAAGTCATCTCTCTCCTTCAAATCAAGCCTACACTGGGGAGTTTTCTAATCAAAATGTTCCCTCTTGTCTCTCACCTGTCTTAGCCTTATCAGTGTTCTATGTGTTTTGTTTTCGTAAAAAGAATTTACATATGAAAAACAGCTTCCTCATCAAATACAACTGCAGCAACTTGGCTTTCCTTGTTTTCTGGCATTAATTTTTCTAGTTCCCACTTCTCTTTCCCCCTTGTCTACATTTAACACATATCTGGTGCTAAACTATAGCAACTGCTCTATCAAGCAATGACCCCTTCCCAGCAGAGAAGGGGATCAGGAAAAGAAAGACGATACATGCAGGTTGAAATGAAAACAGATTTAGTGAAACAGCCAAACTAATACCAAAGTCAATATAAAGCATACAAAGTCAAACTCAGCCCAGTGTATGTACAGTGGTAACAATAAATGGGAGAGCAGCCCTCAGGAGCACAATAGTAAGAGCCCCTCCAGGTATGGGGAGAAGTAGGAGGGAAAGGAAGATGAGAAGTCGGAAGAACCCTCATCCTCAACTAACTTCCCCCTTCAAAGTGAGGGTAATGTTCACAGCATAGAATGGTATGGCTAGGCTTCGCGAACGAAGATCCAGGGAGGGCTCCATCCACGCTCCTCCTCAGCGCCTTTTCCAAGCGCGCTGATAAAAAAAAGGATAGCAGATAACACCCTCAAGCCTGCGCAAGGGATTTTTTTTAGGTGAGACACAGCATGTGCAGAGCTGGACCCACCCTTTAGTCCTAAGGTTCATCTGCCAGGGCCTAGCAAGCTTGGACGCTGGCAGCAAGGTCCTTAGGACATAACAGCATAGAATACACTTGTAGCCAACTCAATTCAGCTTTCCTGGCTGACTCATGACTCCAAACTTCTAACATGGGCCTGTGGCTCATGGATAGACTACAATTCTGTCCTAACAAAACTAAGATACCCATTTTATTCCCTCTGACTGTATTTGGGGACTGTGGTCATTCATTCTCTATAGTATTTCTCATAAATACTCACTGCACATTTTTAATTCCATCCGTAGCTCACCATTAGCTTGTAATAAAAATCACACACACCATGTTGCTGATATAGCTGACAGATGTGGCATTCCTAACGCTTTTGCTTATCTGACACAGATGTGTGCTTTTGCCACACCATTGTCTGCTTTGGGGTCTGGGCAACAATGATTTTACAGAAACTGTAGAATCATTAGGAAAAAGATTATACATTAGAAATCGAAGACTATCTCCGGATTTCAAAGTTCACATTAAAAAATATATACACTTTATTGCAGTTTGTACTACAAAATAGCATGTACTTTGGGACTACGTGGCCATAAACTTGTGAATAGAAACGAAATTCCTGAAATGAAACCTTTAAAATCTTGCTGAAGTCTGGTCACTTCAGATGCAAACATACAGTTAAAAATTAAAAACACAAACCCAACAGATGTCATCTAAGAGCCTTTAATTAGTGTAGATGTAATTGTCACAACACAGATGAGTTGTGTCTTAGAAAATATCTTTACACTGAGATTCCCTGCCTGCTTTACTCAACTGACTGACCTACTCTTCAAGTCAGATATATGAGGATCTTGAACACTGTTTTCCTTATTCTCCAGCAGAGACCTGCTTCTCTGTATTTGCAGTGGCTCCTGACTGTGGAAAATGATGATTAAAGATGCTTCAGTTATCTGATGCATGACTGTACACATTCCCAAAAATACTTTCTAAATAGTCAGTTATCTTTCCCATATATGCACCCAGTGGTAAACTGCATCATCTGTTTATTGCAGACATGCCTTAAGTGAAAATGGAATTAGCAAGAGCAGTGTGGGTTTATTAAAGAATCTTAACCTGCTAACAAGTTTTATTTATGAGTATTTTCAAATCATTCATTAGCCAACAACTTTTTACTTTACTAGTTCAAGCATATAAAATTAATTTGAAGAGTTGCATATTTTCTACAGTCCAATCTTTCACAGAATGTATTTAGAGGTAATTATCCAGTAAAAACAATTATATCTTTTGGTGATGAAACTGCTCCTCTACTATAATGATAGCAGCATTGCCTTGCTTTCTTTTGGTACATAATGAAGGTAACAATTATCTCAAAAATAATATTTTAGAATTTCTTATCACTGTGTAGGGGTCTTTGTCCTTGTTATTGACAAAAACAAACAATGAACTTCTCATCTGCCTGTTTTCCCCAAGCTTATATGGCATTTTGAAAATAAAAATAAAAAAAAAAATCTTTGTTGTATGTGTCACACTGAAAACAAATTCTCTTTAATGAAAGTCATTCATTCATTTTGACTGCATTGACAGAATAAACTTTTCTTTTGCTGAAAATATCAACTTCTGCCCCTCCTGGAATCAATAAACATTTGGAATTTGAATGAATTTAACTCACTTGCAAGAGATACTAGATTTAGGTTGGAGATGAGCTATGTAATTCTGTGAGTAATTTTTTTCATAGGTTCGTACATGAAGGGATACTATAAATTTATGGGAAAAAATATTCACAGAGCTTCTTCCTACTGATTGCTTTATTAAACCTCCTAACTCCTTATTTGCTATGAGGGAAGAAAACAATAACAAGAATAAAATAATTCTGAACCAAGAAATATATATATAGAGGATATCAGTGAGCACTCTACAAGCATGTATCTTTAACTCTATGTGCATTGCACCTCTCATGTCTGTGTAAGACCTAAGGAGAATATAGAGGTTCATCACAGTTCCATGCTTAAGTACCTGAAAAGAATTATTTTTACTTACATAATAATTTTGAGTCTCCCACTCACTGTCGTACACAAATACAGGTTCATAAATACACATAATCTTTGAGTAACTGCATGCATATAGCACTTCCTTCATTTCTGCTTCATGTTATGATTCGTTTTTCTCTTTAGACCCTAATGTTGGCTGTCTACAAACCAGTACTGCTGTCACGATTGGAAGGAGTGATTCTTGTTGGTTCCACTTCTTTTTTTATTATTTTTTTGTTTGTTTCTGAGTGTCCTGGTTTGGGGACAATTGTGGGGGGAAACTCAAGGAAGGAAAATAGAATAAACCACATGCACACCCAAGGGCAAAAGTAATAAAGAATAACTTTAACAAAGAAGAACAGTGAAATATAGAATAGGTAAAACCTCACAGCCTCTGCTGGAAGACCACAAAATGGCCGCTAATACCATGAAACGTGGTCCACCCCCTATAACCGCAAGAAACCTGCTAAAGTACAGTCCAGACAGGATGAAGGGGAGATACAGTGATCTGGGATGGTTGATGGAAGAAACCAGGGTGGTGGAAGAAGTTGGAAGAAGACCACTGTGGCGTGCTCCAATAAAGATGGAGGATCTTCTCCCTCACCTTGGGCCACTGCTGAGAGAAAGAGTCCCACAGATTCCTGCGAGATTTTTATAGAGTTCCTCATGTCGTGTGCATGATGTACTTCCTGGCGCGACACTCGTTCTACCCATCTCCATGCTGGGGCCACGTGGAGCTACATCAGAGCTGCTGCCACTGCTGCCACTCCATGGAGCGGTTGGATGCATGGGCTGCCATGGCTGGCAGAGCTGGCTCTGGGGCTGGCAGTCCCACAGCTGCTGCTGCCATGCGCATCCGCCTGCTGCAGCTCTCAACCCTGAAGAAGGGGATAGGGTAATTCTGCACAGTTTTAGTGTCAGTCTGCCAGTGGAAGAGACAACCCTCCCCCAGCCGTGCAGTAAAGAGTCCCAATGCACCCCCACACACAATTCAACCTGGTGCTGGGGGAGAAGGAGGGGAATGAAAGATGGGATGCAAAAACTTCCTGCTTTTACGTACACCATAACACTGAGTTTTTTCTCCAGACTGTGGTACTACCAAAGCATTTATCACCATAGGCTTGTTCACTCCCTAGGGCAATACAATGCACAGCAAATGTATTCATTCCATATGCTTGTAGGATTTCATCAGGACATCATTGATGCACTTGACTTGAATCCTGAAGCTGCATTCAGTGCAGAGTTGTTTAATGTCTTCATAAGTGATTGGATGATGGGATCACATGTACTCTGATGAAGTTTGCTCGTAACACCAAACTGACTCAGGAGTGCCATGTTAAAGAAAGACCTGGATAGTCTGGAAGAGTGGGCTAATAAGAATGTTATGAAGTTCAATAAGAGTAAATGCGAGGTCTTCAAACTGGGAAAACATAACCCAGGAGTGGAACATAGGCTGGGATCTGCCCAACAGTGGAGAAACTCTGTGGAAAGGGACCTGGTATTCTTGATGGGAAACAAGCTCAATATGAGTGAACAGTGTGCTGCTGTGGCAAAGAAAGCCAACAGGTTGATGGGTTGCATCAACAAGGGCATCACCAGCAGAGGTAAAGAAGTCATTATCGCACTCTACTCAGCACTTATCAGGCCACACCTGGAATACTGTGTTCAGTTTTAGTCCCTGCTATACTAAAAAGCTGTGGACAGGCTGGAGAAGGTCCAGAGAAGGGCCACCAAGATGATCTAAGGACTAGTACACTTTATATATTAAAAAGTGAGTCTGATAGAAGTGTCTTGGCCAAAATTTGCACAATTTAACATGTTGAAGTTATAGGGTATAAATAACTTTTATCTTCTTGGTAGAGCTAAGTATAATCCTCTCTTCCTCAGAAGAGGCAGAAGTAGAATTTGCAGTTTTCATTATATTTTGTTTATTTTCTATGATGTTTTAATGCAAATAACTTTGTTTTGATGTAAGAGGGACCAAATTTTACAGAGCTTTACATGGAGCACAGTCTTCTCTTAAAGAGACTGAGAGCTTTGCAAATCTTAATGATGATTTGTTGACTTATCTAATTAGGATTCTTGGCCATGATACATTAACTTGGACTTTATTAACAACTCTACCTACATTTTATGAGAAAATTAAAAAAAAACAAATAGGCAAAAAAACCCAACTACTTTTACTAAGTAGTAAAATCACCTTCATCCCACTGATCTGTCCATCCTCTTTGCTCCTCTCTAAGAAAAGATATCAGAATGTTTGGAATCTGGGCACACTGTAGTTTACATATCAATAACATGATTAACATTGCCATGTTGTTTCTGAATAATGTTGACTCTTTTAATAGATTATTATTGTTCCCCTACTTTTCTTCAAATTCAGGATTACATTCCACAGCACTTGCCATAGTAAATTATTATCAAAGATGATCCAAGTACTGCATTATACTGCCAAGAGAAGCCAAACCTCAGCAACAGAAATGCACAACTAGCTGAAGAGAAGAAATCTAACTCAAATAGCTAACAATCAATTTATCTACAGCAATCTGATGGTCAAGCAGGGAGAACCTGCTCACATCATTTCAGTGAACAATCTGGACATAATTCATAAGACAGGGCACCATTTTCTATAGGGCTGTGACTGAGCTAAGGCATTACTTCTTTTCCACTGGACTTCATTTCTGTCTGTACTTACAAACTTATTTTCCTCAGCTAGAAATGAAATACAGCTGCTCAAGCACCAAGTTTAAGTCTTTAAACTTCAGAAATGTAAGATGTACACACAAAATATGGAAAGTTTCTGGGTCTAGTGAAGCAGTAAGAACATTTCTATGTGCACAAGAGATCAAGAGAAAGAAAAAGCTCTGTCTAGTTCCTGCCCTATACACATTTTGTGGCACTCATAGTGTCTCTGTACAGCTGAACTCTTCTTTAGAAACATGTAATGGCCAAAGAAAATAACAGAGGATCAGGGGAACAGGAACACTGTGAACAGTCAAATGGTAATAAAATGAAATCTGTAGGTAGAACAAGGAAAAAAAAAAGAATAATAGCAAAGAAAAATGAACATTTTAAAAAAGAACACTGAAACCGTATATTAAAAACTGGAGGGAAAAACTTAGGTCACCAGCAAAACTTTTACTGAAGAAGTGAGAAAGATGAAAAGTTACTATTTTTCCCTAACAGAATCAAAGCAAGCATTTTGTCAAAAGTTTTGTGTTATGTTTTTTTTTCCAGAGTAAGTGAACATTGTGTAAAATTGAAATGATTTATTTAACTAAAAGCCACTATGGATTCTTGAGTGCATAACACTGCCCCTACAGTTTTCTGAAGATTTCTCTCTGCTGTTTGAGACCTTTGATCATCCTTTGCCCTTATTTTCTCTAGGTAAAACTTCCAGTTGCTACTGCTGCAACTCTTCAATGATATATATGTATCAACCAGTTTTAAAGTGAGACTCATAAGGATTCACTTTACAGTAAAGAATGAATAAAGTCAACTAATTTTTTTCTATTGCTCATTTCCCCTGTCTTCATTTTCTGTCTTTTTTTTTGTTTGTTTTCACTACTCCAGTTTTAATTTCTAGAAATCTTCCTACACCATCTTCAGGTCTGCAGCCTAGTCTCTTCTTTTGGACCTCTGGTCATTATTCCTGTCTATGTTATGGCTATTTGTACTGTATAGCACACAACTGACAGAAAAGCTTAGAAAGGGCATGTCTGTAATGTTATGTCTAGCATAAAGATTCAGTTATGCAACTCCTTACCTACACTGCTTTCAACTAAGATTTGGTTCAACTCATAGCTGAATTTACTCAGAAGAATAATATAACAAGTTTCAGTAAAATTCTTCATTGAAACAAATTGATCACAGGCTTTCAGAAAGAGTTTTCATACAAATACAGATTACTCATGTCCTTTAAGAAATAAATTCTCATTTCTTAAATTGAATTTGGAAAATTCCAAAACAAATGCATGAAGTGTCCTGTTATTTTGCCTCATCTCTAGCATGAAGGGCTTCTCAGAGAAATAGCACCTTAAGGCTTCTTTCTCTTGAGCCCTGGAATCCTTCTGCTGGAGCAGTTATCACATTGTTTACATTTTTTTCCATTGAATCTTGGAGAATTTACAAAAATTTCTGTTGTGTTTGGACATTGTAGTGCATGACTTCTCATTCATCAAAAGTTCTCACAAACAAGACATCTATTAATTTCACAATTGACAACAAAAATTGCAGGTTTCTTTTATGCTCGCTTTCCTCTAAAGCTGAGTATACTGAGTTAATAGTGGCCAAAATAAAAAAATGTCCACCACCGGACTATATAGTATTGAACAACATTATTTTTTTCCAATATCATTCTTTCTCCTCCTCTCCTCTCCTCTCCTCTCCCCTCCTCTCCCCTCCCCTCCCCTTGAAAAAGACAGACAAAAATTTACAACTGACAGTATCAATTACTTTTGAGAAAGGCAGAAAGATTTTCCCTTTCTGTCTATATTTCTCCTATTGATTTTGAAAATCTATTCTATTTGAGGATATCAAGAGCACTGGAGGGAGAAGCATGTGATATGGGTTCTCCAAAGCAACAGTGTGTTTGTTCTAAATTCTGAAAAGGACACAGAAATCAAAATCAGTTGTGCAGAGAGTGCTCTCAAATTTATTGTTGTATTCAGGATCTTATGTGGTGTTTGCTACCTCAGCATTCAGTCTTGTTCTGAATATAATCTCCAGTACAGATTTTGGGAAAAATGACAGAGAGAAATTGGTTGCCCAAAGTAATTGTTTTAAGGTAAACAAAAGAGAGCTACTATGTGTTTCTAGGAAAGCCACGTGTCCCAAGTCTTGAATAATACTCCTGGTAGCATTAATGACAAAACTGTTTCAATGATTAAGAGACGCAGGGCATAAACACCCCAAAAGTCTGGTAGCAGTAGAAACAACAGAGTTCTTTAGGATTATTTTTTCACTTTCATATTCAGTGTTTGTAATCTAGACAGGATTCATAATGGTAGATATAGTGGTCCTTCCTAGGAGAGAGAAGACTGTGGCAAGCATTGCATATCTGAGGCTGGGCTTTTTTATCACTCTTCTGGTATTCCTGATTTAGGGTTCATACTCAGCTCTAGTAGATCTCTACAGAACATGTAGCAGAAATACAGGCTATGCCTGGGGAAAGATTATGACCCCACATAAATTGCTTTCTATATGAGAGTGCTTTACATTCAAGCCTTGCTCCAGAATGAAAATCCTTGCTAGAAGATAGAAATTTAAATGGAGAAAGAAAATACAACACATGACACCAGTCTGAGTTGCACCCATACTAATGCAAGGAAATACTACTTGGACTCTTCTGTTTTACAAGACCCCTTATTTGCTATAAATCAAGCTTGTTTGTTATATTAGTATAATTGGCAAGACATGCAAACATTCCTTATTTTTCTCTTCCCCTAGTAAATAGAGCATAGTGTGATGGCTGTTTGATAGCCAATAATGGAAACTCTTTACCAGATATAGTCTAGGATTCAAATAACTGTTAGTTCTGAGCCCTGTCTGTCATATCTGTTGTTAGCAAAAATAACAGCAAAGTAGGAAGCCTGAATGAATAATGATAACAGGCAGTTTTCTTGCAGAAGACCACACTACTACCACTGTTGTCATTCACTGGAAAGCTTCATGAGAGTCTTTAATTTATCACACTTTACAGGCGGTCTGTTAAAGACACATCTCCATTTAAAGTTAAAGATGCAAAAAACATCAAAGATAAGGATGCAGAAGCATAGGTATGATCAGAATATGATAAAAATCTTCCAAATGTTGTCTTATAAAATATTATTTTAGTGTATTACTCTGCAAAATACTCACAGAAAAAAGTTCTTGACACAGTGGCAAAATTACCTGTGACACCAGTGGCTGAAATCCTTCTAGTCTCATATTATCACTTTTGTATTCTTCTTCTAGTCAGCTCAGGAGATGTGTTACATATATGCTTTGTATTTGACTGTTCAAATATTATACTGAATGTTGTTTACAGCACCCTAGCACAGTTTCTTCTTGCCTCAATCAACTCTTCCTTACACTTCCAGATAAAAAAGCCCCAACCAACTTCTGCTTTATATAGAGAAAGAGAGCACAGAAGATGTTTTGCTAGTGAACCAGGGTTGTTAACTTGAATCTTACTCCAAACAATAAATCAATCAACAAATAAGTGGCTGAATACCTTTCCTTGGCTGTCAAACTTGGATGAATGTGATACCAGTCCTACCCCTAGCTACAAAACCTGTCTTGCTGTAAACATGATAAACTAGTTTGCCAATAAGTCTGTTTTTCTGATTCATTGTAGAGTGTTATTTTACAGTATGCTCATTCACCATATTGTTCTCACTAATGATTAACAAACAAAATTTGTTAATTATAAATAAGATTAGCAAGTTATTCTTTAGCAATAACAACATCCTGTTTTTTTTATATTTTTATTTTTTTAAGTGGCATTGTGTAATATCTCAGAAAGTAGTAAAAAACACAGATATATCAGTCACCATTTGTAGAGGTAAACTCACTTTCCACTTCACATTGCATAGTATTTTTTATTTTCATTCCAATGAGTCCCATCCTCCTTAGGCAAAAAAGATGATTTGTGTATCTATATGGCAGGACATACACTATTTTAGCCAGGGCAGCTATAGATATGAGGATGCCACAACTATAGTCCTAGGATTCTGCCACACAAGATGATGGGAAATCTGAAAAGAAGGCTGGTAGTCAGTGACTTTTGAGATCCTTCACCATTCACAGGTTGTCAGGAAAACAGGCAAGAGCACTATGCAGATGACAGATTAAATTAATTCCAGTGAATGTCAGGAGAACAAGAATGATGTTGAACAGCATTTAGGGGCTTCCTTCTAAATAATTAAAATACCCAAACCCTATAATGAAGCTACTAATTAAAATTTTAAAAAACCCTCAACTTTAATTACAGTTAAAAAAAAAAAAAAAAAGGCTCACAAATGAAGAGATGAAACAGTTTATGACTGGTAGGACTTCAACAGACCATCAAGAAATTCTTCCAAAAAGCATCACGGGCACATTAGGAAGTTAAATATTGGTTACATTACACTGATTTATTCTTGAAGCTTTGACAGTATGTTAGCAAGAACACTGTCGGCTTCATAAAAGCAAAGCCAAGCTTTTTCTTTGTAAAGTCATTGCTACACAGCAATGCTTTCTAGAATGTCACCACCACTCATACTGTCCAATGTTTCTTCATTTGTCCAAGCATTTATTATCGTGTGAATATAGAACAGTTACAGTTACAGCTGGAAGAGACCTTGAAGATCATCGAGTCCAGCCTTTGTCCTAGCCCTATCACCCCACTAAATGATGCTCCCCAACACAACATCCAGCCGTCTCTTAAACACCTCCAGGGACNATAATTCTGTCTTATTTTAATTGTATTGGACAGAACATGAAATGGCTGTAGCACTTGATGAGAAACTGAAGAAACAAGTTTATGCACAGAAGGCTCAATCCACCTTAAATAGGATAGAAACACAAATTCTCAAAAATGCTGACTGTTTGCATATATATATATATATATATATATACCTTTCTAAATAGTTTCCTGATCTATCCCATTTTGTCTCTGCTTTGAACAGAAATAGATGGAATGTAAGAAACAGAATTGTTTTAGGTCCACCTGAGAGCATGAAATAGCAAAAATTCTTACTGTCTTTATGGGATTTTGCAGGCATGAGACATCTGGGAAACAGCAATGAAATTAAGAGAAGCAACAGAATATTGTAAAGCACAATGTATATTGCTAAATGAACCTTAACTTGTCCACAAAGGAGATGAAGCCACACTCAAACCTTTATAACTGTCATGGTCATTAATTTTTTAGTTCTACTGCAGAGTAGTTTTAACAAGAATAGCAAAGGTAAATCCATCAGGTCAACTCTTACACTAAAACAATGGTTGAAATCAAATATTTAAGAGAGATGTTGGAGTCTCACCATACAGCTCTGATCACATGGGTCTGTGATTTTGATCTTAAAGCATAAACTATTATTGCAATAATGTTTTTTTCCTACTTGTAGCTGTTCCAGGCAGCCTGTATCTGTATCTGTAGAGTTTTCTGGCCCCTTGTTTATTTAAATGGCACCGAAAATATTCTTAATAAAGTTTCTCAAGTCTAGTTAAAATTCAAATGAAAACAAATCTGGATTATGTCTTCAAAATCTGTCACATTAAGGGACTTCCAACCTGGAAGTCTGCAGTGTTTCAGGACTTTACTGACCTCATTAGGCAAAACTGCCTAAAGGTGTCTGATATGGACTTACTTTCTGGAACAGTCTGGACAAGCTGAATTAATGATTGGTTTAATTTATTGAATTGACAGATAACAGAATCAAGGATGCTGGTGATAAGGTGAATAACTGCAAGGAATTTGAGCTCAAGCTAATATTCTACTCCTGGGGAAGTGTCCCACAAAGTCAGAAAAGTAAAATCTTTGATATCCCTCTAAAATATAATACAGAAAAATGCTAGCAAAGATGTTAGGCCATGTATTGATATGGACAAGTCTCACCAAGAAAGCATCCCTTCCTAGGGTTGGAGGAGCAGGAGTGGCCTGTCTGTTATCCTCTGTAATAGCTATATCCTAAGATCCTCAATCTGTCTGCTCCACAACCAGGAAATGTTCCTCTCATGGATTTTTGTATCCTAACACTGACTGTCTTTGCCTTTTAGGTGATGTTTAGCATGATTTGGGTTGAGAATTAACACAATCATATATGTATAGAAAGAACTCTGGCTCATTAGCATACTGATGGATGTCAACTTTAATATTAAAATTGAATTTAATTAGGCAAATTAGACTTGGTTCAGTCACTATAGCCTTTGGAATCTGTTTTGAACCTGTACATTTCATTATTTTGGGCTTGCCTCATTAGTTTTGCCTGAAACAGGGCTGTCTTTTCTTTACAAGACTCCCTTCTTCAGCCCCCTGGCTGGCCAGCTTTGAGATACCTTTCACAGAGATACCATAAACATCTCTTGGTTGAAAGCACCTCAACCTTTCTCATGAAGCACACTAAATCAACCTGCATTTCTTTTACAGGGGAAACTAGGCCTTTATGCCACACCATTATGACAAAATCCACGCTGTGCAACTAGAGCAACAGAGAGACACTGTCTGAATGGAAAATATATCGTTCTTTCTCCTCCTTCTTCAAGTGCTTGCCACCACTAAAATGATTTCACTGTGATATACGAGCTCAAATTTGCTGACTACAAATAACATTTCAGTACTATCTGTCATACTAGTTAAGAAAAAAAAATCACCATTTTCAGGAAATAATTTCTTTTTTTACCTTATGATAACATTCAGTTATTAAGAATCCTTGAAAATCAATAACATCATTCACATGAGTAAATGCTGTTGATTTCTTTCAGTCTAGAATTATCCATCTATGTGATGAGAACATGCATTTTATATTTTGGAATATCAGAGTTACCAATCAAAACTTTTCAGATCTTATATCAAATATTACACTTAATTTTTTCTCCCATAAGAAAAGGGTAGTAAGAGGAAAAGTAATAGCTAAAATGACTAGTAGGATAAATATTGTCTTTTTCTATTAGGAAATAAAATATTTCATGTTTCCGTTTGGAAAGAAACATGTGATAAAGTAAGTATTATATCATTTCAGGACATTTCTCTCTTCTTGCACCATAGTGCACTTTAGGCAAAGGAAGAGACAGAAGTGCATACCGGGAAGTATATGACTTGTTCACCTGCAAGGAGGAACAGATTGCAACACCTGCTGTGGAAGTCAAGAACATCTAAGAACAAAAAGCAAATATAGTTCAGGAAAGTCAGCTGACAACAGTGTCAGAATAGGAGTCTTTTTCAGCAGAGTTTCAACATCCTGTTCATTCATACAAACCTAAGAGAAAATTTTAAACTTCACAATTTCTTACAGGTTAAAAAAAACAGCAAAAATAAAAGTTACAATGAAAAATGATACAGAAAAATAAGAATGGAAGAAAGTAAAATATATAGTACATAAAGAGAGATTTGTATTTCAACGAACCGCAAACTCTGGCAATTGAAAGATTTCGAAGAAGGGGATGTTTTAGTAGAAATAATAGCTCAGATGACCTTAATTTTAACAAAATATCAATCCAGTTGCTTCTGCAAAAATGATGACACTTTATTTACAATTCTATATTTAACTGATATTGTTTGGTTCAAAATGCCTCTGTTGAGGTTACATAAATTATTCTTCAGCAAGGTAGAAAACTGTCATTTCTAAGTTTATTTAATTAATGGTTTTTAATATTAAGGCAGTTCGGTTCAGGGCATTAGCTGTCGTTTTCAATTTTAATGCTTTTTGTTGGAACAATATTTAATATTTATTTTAATGTGTACTTACTACTATTTCATTAACAAGCTTTTTTTTTTTTTGTATTTCAGTCATATTGAACATTAAAGAGTGTATTTATTTAAGTTTAGCACACTGAATACCTCTCAGTGCTACCTAGGATACAGATAAATTCTATAATATGGTTTTATATATTTTGCAGGTTGAATAAGTAAGACATTTGTTTAAATAAAAAAAAGATTCTAAACCTGAAGTCTTATTACTTTCCAGATTCATATTCAGTATCAGATATAAATGAAAGGATATTTACTATGTCCCATGCAAAATAATGCAGTATTGTAGAGCCTGATTTTTCTTCAGATACTGGGTGTATATTAATGTAAATCCAGAATCTTCTACAGAGTTGCTTCTGATTTACTTTTATTAATCAGACCAAGTGAATACAGATGGATTGACAAAAGCTTTTGCTTAACACTAAATTATCACAAGAATTATGGGCATTAAGTAAGACCTAATTAGAGGAATTAATTCTGTTGTTGAAAATAATTTTTAGTGGTGCAAAATGATTAATTTGCTGACCTAAATAACATCTCACATAATGCAAAGAGTTCTAAAACTTCTCGTTCAGCACTGAAGTTGAGTCTTTCCATGAAATTCTGCATACCATCTCTAGAGATGGAGGCTCTGGTGCCTTCTTTAGCCTCTGGAGCTTTCTTTAGCCTTACCAATGCTTTTATCCATATTTGTCTGGGGGTTAAACAGCTTTCAAAGCATATGTTTGTTATGATGTATTTTCTACCTATAGCTCTATCTTTTATTTCCCTATCCATTTCATACAGCAGGTTGGTTGATGGTAGTAGTGGCTTTTGTATTCCTTGCATGCACTGCCTAGGTTCCATAGGTAGAGGTCCTTACTGGTGATCATACAATCTTAATATAGAATATAAACCAGCTCAACATAAACATAGTAAGACTAATCCACATATTTTAGGCATATATATAAAGAAGAAAGGAAAATCATGTTTGTCTTATTTAGTTTTAAGACATATCTGGTCATTCAGGCCTATGAAAGAAAACACCAGAGGCAAAGACATGAATTTTTATTAGATAATAATGATGTACACATTTATAAAAATAATTGTACCCATTCAAAAGTATTCAATAACATTTGAACTAGGATTTAAAACATTGTTCTCTTACAGATCTCATTGCTATTACTTGACAAAATAAATTGCTACGGAAATGAATGCTCAAAGAAAATCTTTGCGTGCTATTGCTAACTTGACCAAAAATAATGTTGCCAAAGGATGATTTAATGTAGTTTCACAAGCTTTAGCTTAGCAATCATCTACATGCTGCACAAAAAGAGCAATTAACAGCTGTAAGCTAGAAAAACATACATGCCATCTACATGAAATAAATTTCCCATATTATGATCTATTCTAATAATACTGTCAGGGACAGAACAGTAGTGTTAGAGTGTGACTGTGAGTAGACACATATTTACACTTTCCTTCTCCCAGGGCAAAGAGATATGGCAGCTCTGGAAGTTAGGACATTGTTTATTATTATGACATCATAGAGGGCATTGTGACACCATAGATCCTATTGTGACATCATAGACGGCATTGTGACGTCATAGAGGGCATTGTGACACCATAGAGCCTATTGTGACTTCATATATGGCATTACAATGTCATACAGCCTATTGTGATGTCATACAGCCTATTGTGATGTCATAGAGGGCATTGTGACGTCACACAGCCTATTGTGATGTCATGGAGGGCATCGTGATGTCATAGAGCCTATTGTGATGTCATAGAGCCTATTGTGACATCATAGAGGGTATTGTGACATCATAGATGGCATTGTGACACCATAGAGCCTATTGTGACATCATGGAGGGCATTGTGATGTCATAGAGCCTATTGTGACATCATAGATGGCATTGTGACACCATAGAGCCTATTCTGACATCATAGAGGGCATTGTGACGTCATAGACCCTATTGTGACACCATAGACCCTATTGTGACGCCATAGAGGGCATTGTGTCATCATAAATTGCATTGTGACACCATATACCTTATTGTGACATCATAGAAGGCATTGTGAGATCCTAGACCCTATTGTGACGTAATAGAGTATATTGTGATGCCATAAAGCCTATTATGACATCATAGAACCTATTGTGAAGTCATAGAAGGCATTGTGACGTCATAGAAGGCATTGTGGCATCATTGACCCTATTGTGACATCATAAACCCTATTGTGACACCATAGAGCCTTTTGTGACGTCATGGAGGACATTGTGATGTCATAGACCCNGAGGACATTGTGACGTCATAGACCCTATTGCGATGTCATAGAGGGCATTGTGACGTCATAGACCCTATTGTGATGTCATAGCGGGCATTGTGACAAAATAGACCCTATTGTGACGTCATAGGGGGCATTGTGACGCCATGGAGCCTATTGTGGCATCATAGAGAGCATTGTGACGGCATGGAGCCTATTGTGATGTCATAGAGGGCATTGTGACATCATAGACCCTATGGTGACGTCATAGAGGGCATTGTGATGCCATAGATCCTATTGTGACGCCATAGAACGCATTGTGTCGTCATAGAGGGCATTATGAAGTCATAGCGGGCACTGTGACATCATAGACACTATTGTGACACCATAGAGCCTATTGTGACATCATAGAGGGCATTTTGACATCATAGACACTATTGTGATGTCATAGTCGACATTGTGACGCCACAGAGCTTATTGTGACGTCATAGAGGGCATTGTGATGTCATAGACACAATTATGACGTCATAGACCCTATTGTGACGTAATAGAGAGCATTGTGACGTCATAGACCCTATTGTGATGTCATAGACGACATTGTGATGTCATAGACACTATTGTGACGTCATAAAGGCATTGTGACTCCATAGACCCCATTGTGATGTCATAGAGGGCATTGTGAC
>VWZO01006546.1:0-11736 GCA_013396975.1 Bucco capensis
GTGTACCTGTTTGCCTGTTCCTGTTCGCCCGAAAACTGTTTGCCTACGGTCACTAAGCCTCATTTATATGGAAGAGGTCATATTGACCTGTTGCACTGTCTTCTCTAGAGAGGTAAGCTCAGCTCCACCCCCGCCTCTCCAGGAGCTGCTCCGGAAATCTTCATCCTTGCTTGCAGTTAATTCCTCCTGCAGAACCCCATACCTATTTTGCAAGGGTACTGTAGGCAGTGAGCTTCTCAAGGGAACAGGCTTGCTCTGTTTGTTTCGTCGTTGGGCAGGGATTGTTCCCATTAATCCTGCTCCTCTGGATTGCTACAGGAAGGCTGGGATGCTGTTTTAGTGAAGATCAATCTGTGAAAATAGTCAATTTCCCTCACACTCTCCCTGATTTTTCTCAACCTGCTCACTCTTCTTTAAGCTCCATCACTTCATCTTGGAGCAATGCCACTCGACTGAGCAGGTTGTCTACCTGCTCACACGACACACTAGCCATAACCAGTATTGCCCCCTGTTGCCATTAAAAGGCTGTGGCATTCTTCACAGCCTATAACCTGAATGCCAATATCCATTTTGGTGGGTACAGGAAGGACAGTCTTTTTCCTTCAAGTAACCGCCATCATATGATTAAAAAAAACCACCAACAACAAAAAAGCACAACTCTGTGAAGGCTGGCTTTTGAAGGTGGCACGCGCAGTGCACGTCCAGCCCATGGTGAATCTCAGCTCTGCTCACAGGGCTGAGGTGCTGAAACACTGCTAAGCACTCCTCCTGGCTTTTAGCCACTTCAGAGAAGAGGCTACTCTGTCCCCTGAGGCGAAATCCTCTGCTTAAAAGTTCCCAGAGCTTCCCCTAAGAGCTTTTCTAGCACATCTTGACTGCAGATGGCAGAGGGATGACTGGGATGACAGCACGGGCTTTTTTGTTGTTTACTTGGAATTTGGTAAGGGGTTTGACACAGTCTCTCACAGCATTCTCCTGGAGAAACTGGCTGATCATGGTATAGACAAATGTACTCTTCACTGGGTTAAAAACTGGCTGAATGGCCATTCCCGGAGAGTTGTGATTAATGGAGTGAAATCTAGCTGGCTGCCAGTCACCAGTGGTGTCCCTCAGGTCTCAGATTTGGGGCCAGTCTTGTTTGGCATCTTTATTGATGACCTGGACATGGGGATCAAGAGCACCCTCAGTAAGTTTGCAGATGACACCAAATTGCATGGGAGTGTTGATCTGCTGGAGGGCAGGGAGGCTCTGCAGAGGGACTTAAACAGGTTGGATCTATGGGCCGAGNATTTCCTTGGCCTGTGAAAGTCTTGCCAGGGGAAGCTCCAAAGAAGCCCAAGGATTCAGAGCTAGCTGCAGTTCAGTATGAGCTGGAGCTCAATATTCACTATTTTTCTAGGTTCAATATAGAGAGCAAAAAGTGCACATATTGCAGAAAGTGCCCTAGAGACTAAAACAAAGGAGCTAGCTGCAGATTTCCATGGCCTAGGAAAGCCTTGCCAAGGGAAGTTCTAATATAGCCCAAGAATTTAGAGCTAGCTGCATTTCTGGAGGAGCTGGAGCTGAACATTCACTTTTTTATGGTGCTACAGAGAGCGAATAGAGCACATATTGCAGAAAGAGCCCTAGAGTCTATACCGAAGGGCTATCTCCAGATACCCTTGGCCTAGGAAAGCCTTGCCAGGGGAAGCTCCATTGTAGCTGAGGATTCACAGCTAGCTGCTTTCCTCGAGGAGGTGAACAATCACTGTTTTTTGTACGGCACTGTTGCGAGTGATTACAGAACCTTATGCAGAAGCTCTCCCAGGGACTAAACCAAAGGAGCTAGCACCAGATTTCCCTGACCAGAAAAAGCCTTGCCAGGGGAAGCTCCAATGTACCCCAAGATTAAGAGATAACTGATTTCCTGGAAGAGCTGGAGCTGAACATTCACTGCTTTCTCTCAGTGCACTATTGAGAGATAACTGAGCACCTAATGCAGAAAGTGTCCTATAGATTAATCAAAAGGAGCAAGCCACAGTTTTCCTTAGCCTAGTAATGCCTTGCCAAGGGAAGTTTCAAAGGAACCCAAAGATTCAGAATTAGCTGTTTTCATTGAGGAGCTGGAGCTGAATATTCACGTTTTCTCAGTGCAATACTGAGAGCGAAGTGTGGAGGTTATGGAGTCAGGAAGTGACCTTGGAGATAGTAAGTGTACCAGAGAGCAGAGGAGGACTAATCATAGATCAGAGGAGGACTAACTACAGAGCAGGGGTGTAGCAAAGCAGAGATGACTTGGCAATATGCAAATGCTAACCAATGGTACCATATTATGGTTATATGTAACCAGTAGCAAAGAGACACATGTGCTAGAGAAAAGGTATATAATAAGACACTTGTAGTCAATAAAGAGACTTGAATTTGCTGCTTCACCAGAAGATGAAACCTGTGCAGTGTGTTTGTCCGCCCCGACCGTGACATCCGGTGACCTCCGAAGTGATAAGAGAACCTGCCAGCATGGAAGAAGCCCAGGCCTTCCATCCGGCAAGAAGAGCAGCAGCCAAAAATTTGGTAAAAAATGCTTGGGACTTTGAGACAGCTTGGGAAATTGGGTGGGGAGTGGAACGTCCCGGCGTAGCAAGGGCTGTTGGAATTATTGTCAGTCTGGACAAATAGACACCTGAGATAGGTGAGCCGCTGGGAAGAAGGGAGGGGGCATTCCTCCAGTGACCAAGAACGCAGTTTACAGGTGCTGCAATGGTTCTTAAAGCTTGAGAAAGTACTGTAACTGAATTTGTGCTAATAGATTTATTAGAATGGATTTTCACTGAAATATCAGACTTTTTCACTGAAATATCGGACTTTTTCACTGAAATCCGTCTGGCAAAACCTCGGCAAGCAAGTAAACAGAGCTGCNTCCAAAACAACACGAAGCGTGGACGGCGCTGGAATCGGCTTTGTGCCAGAAACGCCACTTCTCTATAGTACTCTGAGAACAAAAGTGAATATTCAGCTACAGCTCCTTCAGGAAAGCAGTAAGCTCTAAATTCTAGGGCTACATTTGAGCTTCCCCAGGCAAGTCTTCATTTGGCAAGGAGCATCAGCTCCATCTCCTCCAGGAAAGCAGCTGTCTCAAAATTCTGGGGATACTCTGGATGTACCCCTGTCAAGGCTTTTCTAGGAAAGAAAATCTGGGTCTAGTGCTTTTGCTTCAGTCTCTAGGGCACTTTCTGCAACAGGTGCTCTAATAGGCTTCAATAGTGCACAGAGAAAAACAGTAAATATTCAGCTCTAGCTACTGCAGGGAAGCAGGTATCTTGGCCTATTTTGGAGCTTCCCCTGGCAAGGCTTCCATAGGACAAGGAAAACTAGGGCTAGCAGTTTTGCTTTATTATATAGGGCATGTTCTGCAGATTGTGCTGTATTATCTCTCAATAGTACACTGAGAACAAAATTGATGGTTCAGCTTCAGCACCTCCAGTAAAGCAGCTAGCTCTGAATCCTGGGCTACTTTGAAG
Organism: Bucco capensis; assembly: GCA_013396975.1. Classification (NCBI taxonomy): domain Eukaryota; kingdom Metazoa; phylum Chordata; class Aves; order Piciformes; family Bucconidae; genus Bucco; species Bucco capensis. Next base: position 3,498 of record VWZO01006546.1, read on the forward strand.
CTCCCTATGGCAAGGCTTTCCTGGGAAAAGGAAATCTTGAGCTACCCCACATACATATTTAGAATCTGTATCACTTTCACTTTGTTCAATTCACAGGCTCTCATTAGAGTGTAAATCTCAGCTGTCTGAGCTGACCAAGTGGGAATTTCCTCCCCTGTATGATAACATATCCTGAGCGCTTTTTCCCTTTTATGTTAGAGGACCTCTCAATAAACACATTCTCCCCCTCTGGCCAGGGAACATCTTGAAATTCTTCTCTAACTTGAGTTTCTAAATCTAATACTTGAATATAATTATANGTTCTGCACCGCAAAAAACCCCTCCGCATGCCCACCTGAAACGCGGAGCAAAATGCCAAGAGAAATGTGGAGCGAAATGCTGAGAAAAAAGCTGAGCAAGCCGTGGAGTGAAATGCTGAGCAAGCAACCAGTGGGGTGCTGAGTGAGACACTGCCCAGGGAGGCTGTGTGAAACATCGCCACTTGCAGAGCCGCTGGAGCTGACAGTTTCAGCTGCTTCAGTTCCTGCTATGCTGAACTTTGATCCAACATCAGAAAGAATGGGTAAAAACTCTGATCGGTTAAAATATCCCTTTGATCCAGGTCCCGGCGGGCCAGAGAAGAAAGCTGTAGCCTCCCCCCCCCACGCCCACCTCCAAACCAACATGTCCATGCTTCCGGGGCACCTCTGGGACGGACAGTCAGGGCTCTGAGGGTTAGAAGGGAGAAGCCACCCAGGGGAGGGGTGGAGGAAGCCCTGGAGCACTCNATTATCTCTCAATAGTACACTGAGAACAAAATTGATGGTTCAGCTTCAGCACCTCCAGTAAAGCAGCTAGCTCTGAATCCTGGGCTACTTTGAAGCTCCCTATGGCAAGGCTTTCCTGGGAAAAGGAAATCTTGAGCTACCCCACATACATATTTAGAATCTGTATCACTTTCACTTTGTTCAATTCACAGGCTCTCATTAGAGTGTAAATCTCAGCTGTCTGAGCTGACCAAGTGGGAATTTCCTCCCCTGTATGATAACATATCCTGAGCGCTTTTTCCCTTTTATGTTAGAGGACCTCTCAATAAACACATTCTCCCCCTCTGGCCAGGGAACATCTTGAAATTCTTCTCTAACTTGAGTTTCTAAATCTAATACTTGAATATAATTATAAACTTCACTTGATCCTTTCTTGTGAAATATTAAGGGAAACTCATTCATGAGATTTCTTGATCCCCATGCTTTCTCACCCAAGCTTGCTAAGCAAGTAGCTGAGTTAAACCCTTCCCTGCTTTTGAATTCCAAGTCCTCTTGTTTCATTAAACAGGTCTCATAGTGTAATAACCTACTAGGTTAGTCACCCAGTTTAACAACAAATCCTCCCCCCCATCTGCTGTAAGCCTCATCCACCATCAAAAACTTTACAGAAAACAGGGCCACTCTCTGCCCACTCTATCCAACAACCCCAGAAAAACAAAAATAAACCAAATTATCGCAGATAATTTACACAATCCCACAGCAGTATTAGCCTCAATATCCCCTTTTGTAATGTCAATTTGAATCCCCAAATTAGCCATCAGATCTCTTCCCTATAAATTACAGCCACAATTTGCCACATACAGAAACTCATGTATTTTCTATTTGTCTCCTTACCCCTTGAATAGGCAAAGACTCTTCTTTAAAAAAACATCCTCTTTTTGGCATGAAGTTCCAAGTGGATTGAGAGGCTCCTAATCACCTCCTATTGATCTGTACCCACCCTCAAAGTTGTCAGGGGGTCCGTTGCAGTGGGTTCCTGTTACAGAGGAAGACTCTGATACCCCTAACAATCCATCTCCCTTAGCTGATTGACTTCCTTCTCTTGGGGGGTCCACCAGCCCTTGTGGACGTTCTTTCCCAGTGTCCCCTGTGTTTCTATATAGCACATTGACCCTTCTCCAACTCTATGTTTAGGTCCATTCCCCTGTATTCCCTTCTTAAAGTGCTCATCCCAAGGAGGGGGAGATCTGCTCCCTCGGGCATGCACTTGGCTTAGCTGCTGCCACAACTGCTGCCCAGGTTGCTTTAAAAACTGCTCCATATGCAGAACCTTAACACCAACACCTCTGCTGACCTCCCCTGAGCTGCCCCAGAGATGCTGCAGCCTCCAGACCTGCCCAGGAAGTGCAGCCCCTCCCCCAGCAGTCCTGCTGACCATGCCTAAAAGCAGCTGGAGTGGCAGTTGGGCTCAGCAGCACGCATACTTCTCCAGCCCTGCCTGCCCCATACTCCCTTGACTTGAGGGAAACAAACTTCACAACGTGTAGAGAGTTAGAGAAGCAGATATGTTTATTCCAGCACTGGGGGACAAGGGCAATAGCTCCTCCTAACTTGCCCACCAGTGTGGGAAACACACCAAAGTATGAAGAATGGAAGAAACACGCTTTAATGATGAAGCTGAAGGACAACACCAGAGAAACTGAATTTTAAAACTCCTGGACTGAGTTTTCTGTTAAAAATGAGCATCCCTGCTGGCTGAATGCTTTCTGGATGAGTCATTCTCTAAGTACCCTCCTCAGCTCCCTCTATTGTCCCTGCAGCTCAGAGATGACTCATCCCAGCAAAGGGAGTCAAACCGGTTTTTCTGCATTGTGTTGTAGTTTTCCTGCCATGTGCTGGAACACCTGGCCTCCATGGGCAGTGTAGCCCCTCCTTTGTCCTAATGCTATTGGATTGTTGCCCTCAGCTTCTTCCCTACTGGCTAGCCCACCTGAGACCCTTCCCCTTCCTGTGTTCTGACCAGCCTCCTACCCAGACCCCTTAAAACCCCTTGCTTTGGAATTAAACTCTCTCTTGCATCCTGACCTCTGGCTTCATCTCTTCCTTTTGCACCCCCTCGGCTTCAGAGGCAGGTGGGGAGCACTCCCCTAATCCCCTCAACACTGCAACAATTGACGCCCACACACCAGTGCTTTGTACAAGCAAACAGTTATAGTATGACAGTATACATATTCATTAGTATGGGCTGAACTATTACAATTGCTTCCAGAGGTAGGCGGGATTATTACAATTATTTGGGAGCTCATTATCATATGTCTCCTCCTCCTGGCACATGCGTGCTGTTCTCTAGGGGTCTCCTTGAGACCCTTTTGGAGGAAGGCTCTGAGAAGGAGCCCTCGCTCTCCCCTCCCCCGATCCAGCCATCTTGTTCTGTTTGCAGCCTGCCTTTGACCAGGCTGCTGTTCTCCATTTGCCACCTGCATCTGATCTGGCTGAGCTGGCAGCAGCATTTGCAGATATCCCATTTTCAATCCTTGTTTTTGCTCTCCTGCCCTCCTTCCTATGTCTCTTTTCCTCTTTGCCCATGACTACTGCATATAATTTCACAGAAAATACCTGTGTTTTCTGCCCACATTCTTGATCAATACCCTCTTCTCCAGTAGTACCAAGATGTAGACACCATGCCTGAAAAAGATTTGCATCATAAGCTACAAATGCTTACCACCTTAAACCTTGCATATTAAATAACTTCACCAAGTAAACAACAATACTTAACCACCACCTCCTTAGTCACCCCTTCAGCATGTGAATACTGTAGCCCCAGTATTTACCATTATACCCAAGGGACAAGGGTATAATGGGTCTATGGGAAGTGAAGGGTCGTCACCCTTATTCCGAGGCCCCTTCTCAGATAACTCACCCTGGACACCTTTTCCCTGTTTACTTTCCACAGCACCCATAGAACTTACCGGTGAGATTTATGGATCACCTAGATCTCCATTGTAGATCACCTCAATCTTTTCTTTGGACTTGTCCTACAAGTCCATTGCCCCCATCTGCCTCAGGGACTTGTCCTGGGTACTCAAACGATCTGCCGGCTCGGCCGGTTCCTGGATGACTTGACCACCGTAAACTGAGGGCACCCTTCAATTCACCCCGAATCCCGCTGAGCCGAGGGAGACAGACAGATCCCAGACGATCCTCCAAACTGTAAAGTTGGAGTAAAAAGCCTTTCCAGGGGAAGGTTGAACTAGCATCCAGATTCAGAGATGGCTCCTCCCTTGCTGGAGCAGGAGCTGCACAATTCCTTTTTTGGCTCTGTGCTCTACTGAGTGGGAATAGAAACCATTTCTACGGAAGGGCTCTAGGCACTAAACCAAAAGCAGAAGACCCAGATTTCCTTACCCTACGAAAGCCTTGCTATAGGGTAGACCTAGGGTGCACGTAGAGCAATGTAGAGCACACTAAAGCAGTACTAGAGTACCCTAAAGTAGTGCTAGAGCTTTCTAGAGAGTCCTAGAGCACACCTAGGTAACCCTAGAGCACCATAAAGCACTCCTAGGGTACCTGAGAGCACTCTTACGGCACATTAGAGTAACCCAGTGCACACCTAGATCCCCATAGGGCACTTCTAGTGCACAGTGCAGGACACATAGAGCACCCTAGAGCACTCCTAGAGCACCCTAGAGAACACCCAGAGCACAACTGAGGATGCAACAGTAGACCGAAACTACACTAAGAGCAGCCCAAAGCACATGTAGGAAAACCTAGAGCACCCCAGAGCAGACCTAGAGCACCCCCAAGCATTCCTAGAGCACTCTAGGGCACTCCTAGAGCAACCAAGAGCACCCTAGTGCACTGCTAGAGCACCCTTGGGCAGACCTAGAGAACCCTAGGCACATTAGATCACTCCTAGAGCATGTAGAGCAACCTAGAGAACCCTGGAGCACTCCTAGTGCACTTCTAGAGCACCCTTGGGCATGTAAGAGCACTCCTAGAGCCCCATGGGGCACTCCTGGAGCACCCCAGGGCATTCCTAAGTCACCCAAGGGCAACCTATGGCACCCTAGAGCACCCTAAGGCACTCTGAGTGCACCCTAGGTCACCCAAGGCACCCTAGAGCACTTCTAGTGCAAACTGGAGCACCCTAGAGAAATTGTAGAGCACCCCAGAGAAATCGTAGAGCATTCTAGGGCACTCTAGGGAACAACTAGAGAACCCTAGAGCACTCCAGGAGCATCCTAGGGCACATTGCAGCACTCTTAGTGCACTCTAGGGTGACATAGGGCATTCCTACAGCAACCCAGGGCACCCTAGGGCATTACTAGAGCACCCTAGGGCACACTAGAACATGCCTAGAGTACCCTGAAGCACCCTAGGGCTCTAGTAGCACACCCTAGGGCACTCCTAGAACAACCTAGGGCACCCAACAGCACTCTTAGATACCCTAACACACTTCTGGATCACTCCTAGAGCACCCTACGGCATTGTTGAGCTCTCCTAGAGTGCTCCTTGGAAACCCTAGGGCACCTTAGTGCACCCTAGAGCACTCCCAGAGCACCATAGAGTACGAATCACTCTCCTAGAGCACGCTACAACACTGTGGGGTGCTCCTAGATCACCCTAGGGCAATTAGAGCATTCTAGAGCACCATAGGGCACACTATGGCACCCTAGAGCACGCCCAGAGTGCATTAGAACACTCCTAGAGCACCCAAGGCACCCTAGGGCAATCCTGGAGCACTCTAGTGCAGCTTAGGGCACTTCTAGAATACCCTAAGACACTCGTACAGCACTCTAGAGCACTTCTAGAGTGCACTAGGGTGCTCTAGGGTGCATTAGGGTGCTCTAGGGAGTGCTCTAGAAGTACCCTAGAGTGCTCTAAGAGTCCTCTGCCTTGTCCTAGGGTCCTCTAAGAGGAGATTCCCCTCAGTGACTGCTGGGTGCTGGGGTGGGTGCAGAGGTGAAGGGGGGCTTGTGGAGGGGTCAAGGAGGAGTCAAGTTGGGGCCCCGGCAGTGGTAGGGGAAGGGCTGGGGAAGAGGCAGGAAGGGGTCAGGGAGTGGTCAAGGGCTTGGGGAGAGTCTGGGGAGGAGAAAGGTAAGGTTTCAGGGTGTTATAGTGAATGTGAAAATTGCCCGAGGGATCCATTTTCTCTCCCTTCACCCCCCTGACCGTTAATGTNTTTACCATTATACCCAAGGGACAAGGGTATAATGGGTCTATGGGAAGTGAAGGGTCGTCACCCTTATTCCGAGGCCCCTTCTCAGATAACTCACCCTGGACACCTTTTCCCTGTTTACTTTCCACAGCACCCATAGAACTTACCGGTGAGATTTATGGATCACCTAGATCTCCATTGTAGATCACCTCAATCTTTTCTTTGGACTTGTCCTACAAGTCCATTGCCCCCATCTGCCTCAGGGACTTGTCCTGGGTACTCAAACGATCTGCCGGCTCGGCCGGTTCCTGGATGACTTGACCACCGTAAACTGAGGGCACCCTTCAATTCACCCCGAATCCCGCTGAGCCGAGGGAGACAGACAGATCCCAGACGATCCTCCAAACTGTAAAGTTGGAGTAAAAAGCCTTTCCAGGGGAAGGTTGAACTAGCATCCAGATTCAGAGATGGCTCCTCCCTTGCTGGAGCAGGAGCTGCACAATTCCTTTTTTGGCTCTGTGCTCTACTGAGTGGGAATAGAAACCATTTCTACGGAAGGGCTCTAGGCACTAAACCAAAAGCAGAAGACCCAGATTTCCTTACCCTACGAAAGCCTTGCTATAGGGTAGACCTAGGGTGCACGTAGAGCAATGTAGAGCACACTAAAGCAGTACTAGAGTACCCTAAAGTAGTGCTAGAGCTTGCTAGAGAGTCCTAGAGCACACCTAGGTAACCCTAGAGCACCATAAAGCACTCCTAGGGTACCTGAGAGCACTCTTACGGCACATTAGAGTAACCCAGTGCACACCTAGATCCCCATAGGGCACTTCTAGTGCACAGTGCAGGACACATAGAGCACCCTAGAGCACTCCTAGAGCACCCTAGAGAACACCCAGAGCACAACTGAGGATGCAACAGTAGACCGAAACTACACTAAGAGCAGCCCAAAGCACATGTAGGAAAACCTAGAGCACCCCAGAGCAGACCTAGAGCACCCCCAAGCATTCCTAGAGCACTCTAGGGCACTCCTAGAGCAACCAAGAGCACCCTAGTGCACTGCTAGAGCACCCTTGGGCAGACCTAGAGAACCCTAGGCACATTAGATCACTCCTAGAGCATGTAGAGCAACCTAGAGAACCCTGGAGCACTCCTAGTGCACTTCTAGAGCACCCTTGGGCATGTAAGAGCACTCCTAGAGCCCCATGGGGCACTCCTGGAGCACCCCAGGGCATTCCTAAGTCACCCAAGGGCAACCTATGGCACCCTAGAGCACCCTAAGGCACTCTGAGTGCACCCTAGGTCACCCAATGCACCCTAGAGCACTTCTAGTGCAACCTGGAGCACCCTAGAGAAATTGTAGAGCACCCCAGAGAAATCGTAGAGCATTCTAGGGCACTCTAGGGAACAACTAGAGAACCCTAGAGCACTCCAGGAGCATCCTAGGGCACATTGCAGCACTCTTAGTGCACTCTAGGGTGACATAGGGCATTCCTACAGCAACCCAGGGCACCCTAGGGCATTACTAGAGCACCCTAGGGCACACTAGAACATGCCTAGAGTACCCTGAAGCACCCTAGGGCTCTAGTAGCACACCCTAGGGCACTCCTAGAACAACCTAGGGCACCCAACAGCACTCTTAGATACCCTAACACACTTCTGGATCACTCCTAGAGCACCCTACGGCATTGTTGAGCTCTCCTAGAGTGCTCCTTGGAAACCCTAGGGCACCTTAGTGCACCCTAGAGCACTCCCAGAGCACCATAGAGTACGAATCACTCTCCTAGAGCACGCTACAACACTGTGGGGTGCTCCTAGATCACCCTAGGGCAATTAGAGCATTCTAGAGCACCATAGGGCACACTATGGCACCCTAGAGCACGCCCAGAGTGCATTAGAACACTCCTAGAGCACCCAAGGCACCCTAGGGCAATCCTGGAGCACTCTAGTGCAGCTTAGGGCACTTCTAGAATACCCTAAGACACTCGTACAGCACTCTAGAGCACTTCTAGAGTGCACTAGGGTGCTCTAGGGTGCATTAGGGTGCTCTAGGGAGTGCTCTAGAAGTACCCTAGAGTGCTCTAAGAGTCCTCTGCCTTGTCCTAGGGTCCTCTAAGAGGAGATTCCCCTCAGTGACTGCTGGGTGCTGGGGTGGGTGCAGAGGTGAAGGGGGGCTTGTGGAGGGGTCAAGGAGGAGTCAAGTTGGGGCCCCGGCAGTGGTAGGGGAAGGGCTGGGGAAGAGGCAGGAAGGGGTCAGGGAGTGGTCAAGGGCTTGGGGAGAGTCTGGGGAGGAGAAAGGTAAGGTTTCAGGGTGTTATAGTGAATGTGAAAATTGCCC
>VWZO01006555.1:6755-27314 GCA_013396975.1 Bucco capensis
CTGGAGTTAACTCCATTGAGCACAACTCTTTGGTCTCAGCCATCTGTCCAGTTTTTAACCCAATGAAGTGTATGCCCATCCAAGCCAAGAGCACTAGATTTCTTTAGGAGAATGCTGTGGGCAACTGTGTCAAATGCTTTGCTAAAATCGAGATAGATAATGTCCCACAGCCTTTCCTTCATCCAGCAAGCAGGTCACCTGGTGATAGAAGGAGATCAGGTTTGTTAAACAGGACCTGCCCTTCATAAAGCCATGCTGACTGGGTCTGATCACCTGGTTGTCCTGCATGTGCTGCATAATGGACCTCAGGATGATCTGTTCCATCAGAGCCTAAGGAGATGCTCTCCTTAGGGCCATGGGTTAGTGGTATGTTAGTGCTAGGTATGGTTGGACTTGAGGATCTTAGAGGTCTCTTCCAACCTTAATGATTCTGTGGTTTTGGGGGTAGGGGGTGGGAGGGTGAGTGTGCCAGGGAGGTGTTGGGCTATGGGGAGTGAACTGTCCATGTTGAGGTCTTGAGAGGTGATGAGGGCTCTGATGTGTTCCTGCCCTTGTTTGCAGTGACGCTCGCAACATGGCGCGGGATGTGCAGAACACCTTCTATGAGATCGTGGCTGAGTTTGGGAGCATGAGCCAGCCCCAGGCCGTGGACTATGTAAAGAAACTGATGACAAAGGGCCGCTACTCCTTGGATGTCTGGAGCTAAGAGCGGGGCTGGCAGGGCTGGGGAGAGAACAGGTCCCCAGGCATGGGCCTGTGGGAGGTGGAAAGTGCCTGCTTGCCTATTGCTGCTGTGGGTGACAGGATTGTCCCCAGCCCACAGCTACCCCAGTGTCACTCCCAACCCATTCTGGGCCACAGAAGTCCTCCCCTAGGCCAGTCTGTGTACCTGGAGTGGTTGGAAAAGGTTGAGAAGGGCAGGGGGGTAGCTGAGGCTGTTGTCCAGGAGCTGTGGTGCCTGCAGCACTTCATGGCAGCAGCATTTGCCTTGAGGTCAGGGACACAGCTGATGCGGGGCAGGGACAGATGGTGCTGGGGCTGCTCTGGAGTCCTGCCTTGAACACAAGGTGTTGCATTATGCCCTGGGGCTGGAGACCGCCCTGGCCTGAGGAGGGCTGGGGTGGAGGTACTGGCAGTGCTTGCACTGCAGCTTCAGGTGAGGGCATGGCGTGGGGCAGTAATCTGTCCTTCCTCTCTCCCACCCTCTCTGCTCAGCTTCAGAATGTGGAGCTGGCACGTAGCTCTGGGCACAGAGCTGCCCTAGGGCCCCACAGGTGCCCTGCTCCCTTCCTCTGCTGCCCACCTTTGCTCCAGCATGCAACAGGCTGGGGATGGCTCCTCTCCCTCCAGAAGAGATCCACTCTTGGGGAGGGTTCTCAGGGGCCCTGCCTGTTCCCTGGGGTCCTGCAGCCAGCAGCTCCCCTGTGCCCAGCCCCCATCCCTGGTGCTGTGTATGCTCAGTTTTTAAATACTGTTTTTATTTTAACATCTTTGTGATTTAATCATGGAAAAAAAGAAAAACAAAACAACTTTCAGGCTGTCCAATGACTGTAAATTATTTAAATACATTTGCCCTTGGAATAAAACCACTGATTCTGTAGCTTCCTTCCTGCCCCCTCTCTGCTTGGGAAGAGGGAGGAACAGCAGTTGCTAACCAGGAGGAAACTGGTAGCAGCACTAGGCTTAAGCTGAGTCCTGGCGCAGGGTGGTGAGTGAGGAGCAGCAGCAGGGATGGATGACTCTGGACTAGTGCCCAGCTGCACCCAGCACTTCAGGAGGTCCCACTGGGAGTAAAGGGCTCTGCTTCCCCCACTGTGCAGCGACACAAAGCTCTCATGACAGCCCATGGCACAGGGCTTGCAGGCCAGGGAGCTCACAGCACCGCCCTCCTGTCCCTGCTATACCCCAGGCTGCTAGGGAACACTTGGAGATGGCTTTCCTTCCCTCCCCTTGGCCCACTGCTCAGATGAGCCAAAACCAGAGCAAAGCATGTTCTGTGACCACCTCAGTGCCCTGAGGCAGCACCTTCCCTTTATTGTTTTTGCACATGCATCCTCCAGAGCTGAGAGCAGGGTGCTGTTTGGGCAGCTCCAGCATGAAGCCCAGCTCAGGCTCATGGTGCTCCCCCTCCTCCCGTGCCATAGCTCCTTCACCTCAGCCCCCTCTGCCCTGTGGCTTGAAGGCAGGGGAGGAATCAGGGTCTGATAAATCATAGAAACCAGGAGGACCTCCAGCTGCCCTTCAAAGCAAAGGGAGCTCCAGGGGCAGCCAGGCAGGCAATCGCTCCCAGCCAAGGAGATGTGAGGGCCTCTCTCTCTGTGCCTTCAACACCCAGCAGTGACCCGGTCTGCAGGGCTGGGGAGAGGAGGGAGAGCACCTTGACTACCCCAGGAGCTGCATGAGATGGTGAGGAAACAACACCAGTCAAGGTCTCAAGGGCAGAGGGGAAAGGATCAGATGTCCCAGGCCCCCTGCTCTCCTGGAGGAGGGAAGCAGATGGGACAGGTGGTGCAGGGTGCTTCTGACTCCAGGTGTGACTGAGGCACGGATCCAGCACCACAGTGAACACGTCAACAGGTCTGTTTGTGAGCAGGCCCCAAGCTCTGTCCCAGAGCCAAGGGACAGGGTGAGACACCCAAGTCTGGACGGCATCGAGGCAACAGGAGATGGAGCCCATGGGGAGAAAGTCCTGGGCCAGGCTGCTCCCTTCAATTCTGCTTTGTGTCTTTGTTCTTGTTCTGAATCTTCTGGTGGACAACACGGAGGGTGGTGAAGAAGTTCCCAAGGAAGAGGATGAAGAAGGGGAGGCCACACATGAGGACCTGCAGGAGCCACAGAGGCATGAGTCAGCAGGAGGGACCTGCCTGGGGCATCCCCCTCCCCATGGCAGCCCCTCCCCTTACCTGCCACTCCTTGCACTCTGGGTGCTGGAGCATGTGGAAGAGGGTGAGGGCATTGTAGAGCTGCCAGAACTGCAAGAGAGAGGAGATTCAGGCGAGTTCTGCTGTCAGAGCCTCAGCCACATGCCAAGGCTCATCCAGCTGTTCCCTCTGGGCACAAATACCACAAAGACCACAGGTGAGGCCAGCCTGCCCCAGCACACAGCAAAACAATGGCCAGGCTTGGGCCAGAGGACCCCAGCTGGGACATCTCCCCGCTTCTTGCCACCTTCTGGAGTCAAACAGCCAGGAGGAAGCCCTCTGACCAGCCTACTGCTTTTGGCTTTTGTTTTACACAGCACTTGGCAGAACTACCAGCAGCCACTTCCCAGGACCTCCCCACCTCACTAGCCAAGGCATGGAGGTAGTGGGTGGAGGAAAAGAAAAGGCTCAGGGTTTGTGGAAAGCATTTCTCTGCCATGACATCCACATCCTGTGGTCACAGCAGCCTGAGGGCACCTGGGTGATGTCCAGGCTGCCAAGCACAGCAGGAACACAGCACAATCCCCTCCCAGCTGATGCTCCTGCAAGGATTGGTGCACACTCACCTGCCCAAAGAAGAGGAAGGGCAGCAGGAACGTGAGGCCTCTCCACATCCAGGACTGGAAGCCCTCTGCAAAGGATGAACCCAGAACATGCTGGTTGTATGACTGGACAGAGCCCAGCTCCTGAGGTTGCCAACAGGCAGGTTTAGTGGCCACCCCGTGCCTGGCTGAGAAGGTCCTGCCTGGTTTATGCTGCCTTGCCATGGGCACTTTACTCACAGGGGTTCCTAGTGCTCATCTAAGGTGTGCCTCTGGAGGAAGCTGCTCTGGTAGAGCTGCTCTCACTCACAGCTGTCCCTCAGCCTGGGGACTCTGTGTCACAGTGGCTAGGGAACAGCCCACACACACCCAGCACATGGGGTGTTGGAGCGATATTGCATGTCTGAAGGAACTTCCTAGGAGAAGCTTGGATGCCAGGAGCCACATCCACAGCATCCCAAGGAAGCAAGTTATAGGCCAGTGGCCTCAGGAGAACAGGAGGAGGGGGGCATCCAGCCTATGGGGCAGAGCATCTCCTGGTGCTGCTCTTGGGGCTCTGGCTTTAGTTGTAGCTTTTACCATTTCTGCCACTGCTAAAGCACAGCCAAACAAACCTCTAAACAGAACCAGCTGTCACTATTAACAGAAACCACAGCTCCTAGATAGCTAAGCACCAGTCTGCTGCTGGGAGGGAGCTTGCTAGCAGTGGCTGACCTGCAGCAACAGCTGCTCCAGATGGATTAGGACAACCAGTAGGGAAGATTCTGGCTTACCCACAGTCAGATCCATGTTGTGCCTCTCGCCCAGTGCTCGCAGTCGGTACAAGCACCCACTCTGGTAGTAGTACTGGAGGAACTGCACAAAGCCTGTGAGAAGAGTGTGGACACAGTCAGCAGATGCCCAGGCATCAGCCCCTGGTCCTGCCAATCAGCTCTGAGATGACTGCACACAAAGACCATCCTGGTGCCAGTGCACTGGAGGACAGGACAGAGGCCAGGCAAGCCGAGAGCCTCCAGCCAGGTCTCCATGTATTGCAGAGCCAGGCCCAGCCCTGGTCCCAGCCCCTCATCCCAGCACACACAGCAGCACTTACTCTGGTACATGGAGAAGGAGAGGAACTGGTTCCTGAACATCTGGTACATAAGCCCATCTGGCCTGTGGAGAGACAGAGGTGGTTAGGGGCTGTGGAGGTGAGAGGGGATGCAGTCACCCCTTGCCTGTCCCACGGCCAGGGGAAGGGCACCACTGTCTCAGCCCAGCTCCCACCAGAACCGCACTGCAGGGGACCAGGACACCCTGTCTGCTACACAAAGATACTGACAGCTGGTTTTGTTTAGGGTGCTTGGGTCTGGAGAGGAATGTGTGGACCTGGCTGTTAGAGCACAACATCCACAGAGCAGGACTCTGTCTGTGGGTTAGGGCAGTGAAGGTATCTTTGTCTGAGTTGGCCACTGCCTAGGGTCTCTGCAGCTAAGAGCTGGGAGGACAGAGACTTACCATGTCAGCAAGACACCTGAGAGGAAGGTGGAGACGTAGTGATGGAAAACCCACCAGCCTTTGATTCTGGAAGGCAGACACAGAGAAGAGGCATCTTGGGCATGAATAAAAAGCCAAACAAGCACCAGGAGAGCAGAGCCAGTCCACAGCCAGCATCCCTCCAGCTCCCAGGGCAAGGAGAGGTGCTTCAGGGCTGGTTACAAAATGGCCTGGAGCAGGACCCAGCACCTCTGGGTCCAGGTGGCACTCAAGGGCTGGGACCCTTCCACCTGCTGCTCCACCTTCCCACCCACCTCTGCACGGGGAGTTCCTCCTGCCCTGCTCTACAGCTCACTGGCAGGGCTTGCTACACACCCCGAGGAGGAGGGAGCTACTCCCATGGCAAGTGTGGAGCTGCATGGTGGCTCCCAACAACTCGGCTTTGCAGAGAAGGACCAAGACACTGCCCAACCTCCCCCCTGAACCCACAGGACTCACTTGGATCCGTTGTTGATCAAGATGCTCTCCCGGATGGTGAGGGTGCAGTAGTACCACACCAGGAGGAAGTTAAAGACAGCATCTGTCACCCTGGTGGGAAGCAAAGTGAGGTATAAAGGTAGCAGCACAGACACCCAGATGGCCAGGTCATTGCTGCAGGATGCCCACCCACCCTGCGGGCAGGGTGACCCTGCTTCTCCACTGCCCACCATAGCCACAGCACAACCAGAGCAGCCACAAACCCCACCTCCAGAGGAGAGGCCAGGTGCTTTGTCAGGATCTCCTGTTTCACTCTGGACCTTTCAGGACTGGAGGACACAGGTGCCCTGGGAGAAGATCTCTGCCTGGCATCCAAGCCAGACTCACCTGGAATTGAAGAGGAACCGACAGGAGAAGGAGACAATGAGTAAGATGATGGTGAGGTAGAGCTTGAACTTCTCATACTCATCTTTATATGCGAACCTGCAGGGAAGCACAAGGACAGGCCTGGAGCAACGTGGCTGCTGGAAGTCTGTGTCCTCCTGTCCCACCCAGCTGGACAGAAGGGGGATGTCCCTGTTCACTGCAGGGGGGTGGACTAGGTGACCCATAGAAGTCTCTTCCAACCCAAACCATTCCATGATTGTATGCTCAGGAGAAACCTCCTCCTCTAAAAGGAGGTATAGTATTTCTGCAAGGAGAGCAGACCAGGCTGCTTTCACCCAGGTGAGACAGCTTCAAGTCACCTTAAACCATGCCAACCTGGCAGATGGCCCACAGGGCTCTAAGAAGTTGGGCAGATTTGCATCTGCTCAGCTCTTCAAGTGGAGGCCTGGGGAACTGAGAGGGATATATGGCTGGGTACCTCTGTCATTACTGTCCCAGCATGAAGGGGGCTCTTGTAGGCCATTGGTGCTTCCCAAGGGAAAAGGCGGGAGCTCACCACTGGCTGCACAAGTCTATCTCTCCTGGGAAGCCCCTAACACAAGGGGAAACCTGGACATGGCTTTGGTGGAGAATCCTGTTTGGCTTGTCAGAGCTAAGGGTCTGCCCTGGCCTCGTGGCAGGAGAGTAAGGGGAAGTCGAGGACTTGGCTGATTACAGCAAAGGAACCAGGGAACATCCCAGGAAGGGAACCTGCGCCAGGCAGGTGGAGCCAGCCCTGTGTATGCCTGCCTGCAGCTGAACCCAGGAGCAGTCATTGTTTGCTGGTGCCAAGGGGACCCCAGGGCAGTGGTGAGGTGAGGGTCGTACTTGGCCTGCTTGCTGAGCAGTGTCACGTTCACGTTCCCCAGCACCAGACTCAGGTACAACCTGGGGAGAGAGCAGAGGCCTTAGGAGGACACATCCCCAGGAACTGGAAATGGAGCAAGGCAGAGGGGTCCCCTCTCGTGCCACCACCAGCTGCTTCCCAGGCAGTGTGACTGTGCTCTGCCCCTGCAGGCACCGGGGGGTTCTCCGGGGCTCCCCACTGCTGGTCACGGGCAGGTGAAGGTCATGAGCAGGCAGAGCAGCCAGGGCAGCGCTGCAGAGGCTCAGCCTGGCTCCTGCCCAGGTGTCCTCCTGTGACAGGGTGACAGCAGGTCTGTGGCTTGTGGCATTACAGCCACAGGGACGTGGAGGGAGGGCTTAGTGTTTCACCCAGCAGTGAGGTGCCTCTTACCCATTCTTCTTTGGCAGGTAGGCTTCCATCTCGAAGAAGATGTTCTGCCTCTCCTTTATTAGGTTCTGAGTCTCTCGGATGGACAACTCCTGCTCAGGGCTCACGTGGCCTTTGCATCTGGGGGAGAAACACAGGCACTGGAACCAGTATACTCCATGAAACACAATCAGCACCTGCTGGCACTCAATACATGGCTCTCTTGGACAAGAACACCCCAAGGACAGAGCAAGTCCATGACTCCATCTACAAGGGTGAGCTCCTATACCAGGCTGGAGTGTTGCTTGAGAAAAGGAATCGGGAACAAGAGCAAGGTGAGGCCAGATGGGTCTTCTTGTGCTCAAGGAAGGATGAGGAGAGCTTTGTGTGGGAGGAGGAGAGCTCAAGTGACCTGCAAAGCCCTCAACTGCAACAAGGCACAAATTGGGGCAGAGGAAAGGGGAGCTGAAGGAGATCTGCCTGTGAAGCCCACACCTCCACAGCACTTTGCTATCAGTGCAGCTGCAGTAAGGTTTGTACTGGAGACAGAGCCACGAGATGAGTTCGATCACCCTATCCTTACTGCTCTCCCCTCCTGTAGGACACCAACTTACTTTCTGAGGGACAAGGACAGCTCCTTCAGCCGCTTCTTCTGCCGTGTGATGGAACTGGAGATCCCGTCCTGGAGTTTGGTCAGCTCCTCGAGTTTCTGCTTGTACAGCTTGTGATTATCCTAGGAAGGAGGGACCAGCACGTGTTACAGCTGCCTGCCCAGCCAGGCACAGGGAGCAGATGTCCACAGGGACATCTGCTGCTGAATCTGTTGCAAACTGTCTCTAACTTAACCTGCACAGCAGCTGGCTAAGACCATGGGTGGCTGCAGAAGGCCAAGTGAGTTTGGGTACAGCCTGCAGCCAGCCTTGTTTCCATAGGGGCAGACGCAGCCACAGGGGATGCCCATCCTGTCCCAATGGAGTTACCTACAGGTGCTGCTACATCTGCATGGCACAGCCTGGTCTTGCCCCTCTCCAGTTGTGGGCTGTGAAAGTCCAGCCACCAACACAGTTCTACTCCAGGAATGCTCCCACAGTTGGGAAACCATGGACTGCAGAACAGAATCCAGCATGGCAAGGGTTGGAAGGGACCTCTGGGGATCATCCAGTCCAAGCCTCCTGCTAAAGCAGGCTCACCCACAGCAGCTTGCCCAGGATCACATCCAGACACATTTGGAATCTCTGCAGAGAAGGAGACTCCACAAGCTCTCTGGGCAGCCTGGGCTAGGGCTCTGCACCCTCACACCAAACAGCTTTCTCCTCCTGTTCACATGGAATCTGCTGGGTTCCAGTGTGTGCCCATTGCCCCTTGGCCTGGCCTTGGGCACCACTGAGCAGAGTGTGGCCCCAGCCTCTTGCCCCCTGCACTCTTGAGCTCTTGCTCAGCATGGAGCAGCTCCCCTCTGGCTCTGCTCTTCTCCAGGCTAAGCAGCCCCAGGGCTCTCAGCCTTTCCTCCTGCCACAGATGCTCCAGTGGCCTCAGCATCTTGGGAGCCTCTGCTGGACTCTCTCCTGTCGTTCCTTGTCTCTCTTCAACTGGGGAGCCCAGAGCTGGACCCAGGACTCCAGATGTGGCCTCACAGGGGCAGAGTAGACAGGAAAGACTCAGATGCTGCTGGGGCCAGGCCCACAGCCACCCAGGAGCATAGGCTTCGACTGCTGAAATGGGATGATGAGCAGCATTACATTCTCTGCCTGGAGGTTACTGCAGCACCTGCCACTGCCCCATCCTGCTCAGGCCTCCATCCTGCTCAGGCCTCCATCCTGAGCACCCCAGGAAGCTGGAAGAAGCTGGATGAAGAGGATCACCTTGCAGCACGGCTGTGGCCAACTGCTCAGCTCCTTGTGCAGCAGTAACCCAAGTGCACCTGGGCAACGTGAGTGCCATTCTTCTGTTATATTTAGAAAGGAAAGGTGAGAGCGTCCTGGATCACTGCTCCTTCTTGTCCAGGTCAGCTGGAAACAGCCTCACCTCGACCATGGGCAGCCCAAACACCACCTCCACCAGGGAATTCAATGCTGCCCTCGACAACCCTTGGACTAGTCCTTGACACACGCATGTTTTAGCCTCTCTAGCTCTTATCGAACATTTTATCAGCAGATCCCAAAGCTGTTCCCAAAGGAGAAAGGTGAAACTGAGACACAGAGGAGGGAAACAACTCATTCTCCCTCCAGTGCCAAGCAGCAGTAGGGTGGGAACAGATCCCAGATCCCCCAGCAGTAATTTATGTCCCTGGTCTCCTATGGGACACTCCCTCCCCACTTGACCATCAAGCTCTCCTGGAGTGACCTCCTCCTCTTGCTCTGGAGTTGAGAGCTTTTGTGACAGCTCCTTTAGACGTGCCAGTGTCTGGCAGCACCCTTGGAGCCAGCCTGGATCAGAAGGTTTCCCAAGGAAGGGCTATGGCATTACCTGGCTGCCTGCAGGGTTCAGAGCGGGTGACCCAGCACATCCATGCAAGCCCTGTGAAGCAAGAGGAGGTTTCTCAAAGCCTCCCTTGCCCCAGATCTGGGCACAGCTACCGTGTGTCCGCAACAACATCCTCTTCGCCCACTCCCGGGGGACAGAGGGGAAAAGGGAACTGCTGCAGATGCAGCTGACTGACCAAAAACCACAGCAGAAGATGGTTAGCCAGCTTTTTCCTTGGGTGACCCCGTCTTGAGCTGAACCCTGCCCACTCCTTCCCCGGCACCAGGGATTACAGAGAGCAGGTGAAAAGTCCTCTGACACCAGTCACCTTCCCGGCATGAAGCCCCTTGGCCAGCCCAGGTGGGGGCTGGGACAACGGTAGGAGGTTGCCCAGGGTAGAGGGAAGCAGGTGGTTGGGACAAGGTGCCTGGAATGCTGGCTGGCATCCCTGTGAGGCTGGATGGAGCTGGGCTGAGAGAAGCCAGAAAGGAGGGTGAAGCAGCATCTGGCCTGTTCCACACCAGGCTGCACCGCTCCTAGCCCTTTTAACTACCTGGAGGTGTTACGTCTCCACCTCCAGCACTACGTCCAGGTCCGCGGCCATAGCCTGGGTAGTTGGATGCTGGGCTGGCCCAGCTCCGCAGGGCTCCGGCTCCTGCCAATTCCTATACCCAGGAGTGCCTCAGCCTGGTGCCCGGTGCCCGCTGCAGCCCGCCCCCCATCGCCCCGCTCGGGCACCCTCTGCCCAGGGGTTCCCTTATGACCCCCGCACAGGGAGGGGTCTCTCGCCCGGCTGCAGCCCCCAGCAGCGGTTACCAGTCCCAGCGCCGCCGCAGCCGCGTCCCCGTAGCGGCTCTGCCGGTACCTGGATGCGCTGGTAGCCGTCCTGCAGCTCCTCCCACTCCCGCAGGCACTCGGCAGCCGAAGCGCCACCGGCCATGGCGCGATGGCGACGGGAAGGGCCCTGCGGGGGCGAGGACGGCACCACCCCCCCGCTTCCGGACACACGGCGGGGCGGGGACAGGGGCGGTGCTGGAGAGAGCGGGGACATGTGCGGGGGCTGCCGTTAACCGGCACTGGCAGCTCACCGCTGAACCGCGGTGCTCAGCACCGCATCTGCATGGCTTGTAAAGCCCTCCAGGGATGGTGACTCCACCACTGCCCTGGGCAGCCTGGGCCACAGCCTAAGCACTCTTGCAGGGAAGAAACTCTTCCTAATGTCCAACCTAAACCTGCCCTGGTGCAACGTGAGACTGTTTGCTCTTGCAATGTCACTTGTTAGAAAAAGGACTTGTAAGGACATAGACCTGCTGGAGTAGGTCCAGGAGGCCACAAGAATGAGCCAAGGGCTGGAAGCTCTCTCCTGTGAGGACAGGCTGAGAGAGTTGGGCTTGTTCAGCCTGGAGAAGGGAAGGCTCCAGGGAGACCTTACTGCAGGCTTTCAGTAATTAAAGGGCCTATCAGAAAGGTGGGGAGAGACTTTTTAGCAGAGCCTGCTGAGACAGGACAAGAGGTGATGGTTTGAAACTAAAAGAGGAGATTTAGACTGGGTATGAAGAAGAAATTGTTTACACTGAGGGTGAGAAACTGGCCCAGCTTGCCCAGAGAGGTGGTAGATGTCCCATCCGTGGAACCATTCCAGGTCAGGTTGTTTAGGGCTGTGAGCAACCTGTTCTAGTTGCAGATGTCCCTGCTGATGGCAGGGGGTTTGGACTAGATGACCTTGAAAGGTCCCTTCCAACCCAAACCATTCTGTGATTGTTCCTTGGGAGAGGAGACCAACCCCCACCTTGCTCCAACCACTTTTCAGGGAGTTGTAGAGAGAGATAACAAGAGATTTAACAAGGGTAAATGTAAAGTACTCCATCTGGGAAACAACAACCCCATGGATCAGTACAGACTGGGAACTGCTCTGTTGGAGAAGAGCCCTGGGGAAAAAGCTCTAGGAGTGCTGGTGGCTAGGAGGATGCCCATGAGGCAGCAATGTGCCCTTGTGGCCAAGAGGCCAATGGCATCCTAGGATGCATGAAGAGGAGCATGGCCAGCAGATCCAGAGAGGTTCTTCTCCCCTCTCCTGTGCCCTGGGGAGGCCTCCCCTGGAATGCTGTGTCCAGTTGTGGGCCCCTCAGCTCCAGAAGGATAGGGAGCTGNTCCCTGAAAGGAAGTTGGAGTCAGATGGGCGTAGGTCTCTTCTCCAGGCTTAACAGTGAGAGGATGAGAGGAAATGGCCTCAAGTTGCACCAGGGGAGGTTTAGATTGGATTAAGGAGAAATTTCTTTACTGAAAGGGTTGTTAAGTCTTGGCCCAGGCTGACCAGGTAGGTGCTGGAGTCACCATCCCTGCAGGGGTCTAAGAAACATATAGATGCTCTCCTTAGGGCCATGGTTTAGTGGCATGGGAGTGATAGGTATGGTCGGACGTGATGATATTAGAGGTCTCTGCCAACCTTTGTGATTCTGTGGTTTACCATCCCAGGCTATTGATTGGGGAACCTTATCAGAGATAACCCCAGAGCTGGGGCAAGGAACAAGCCTGACAGCATCGTTATAATTCCCTTTGCTTACTAAAGAGACAAGCAGTGTGTAATGAGCCACATCCTGCAGGACATGCCTGCCCCAAACTGCCACCTTCTGCAGCACAAGGGAGTTCCCAAATGGCTCCAAAATAATAGAGAACTAAAGATGAAGCAAGTCCATTACTTTAAGATCCTCTTAAGGCACTCTCTACCAACAGGGTGGTAGGGATAGGAAGTTTCCTTCCCCATTGGGTGTCTTCTTTGCTGCTGGTCAATAGTTTGGCTCAGAGATGTCTGTGACAGTGCTCCTGTAGATCTGGGCCTCCCAGTCTGAGAGCTGCTTCACAAAGCCCCGGTGTGGTCTCATGTTTGCTTTGCATCTCAGAGTGTAGCTCCAAGCTCTCTGTTAACAGAAGGGAAGCAAAGAATCGTCAGGGATTGGAAGTGCAGGAGAATCTCAGGTATGCATACAAAGCAGCTACAGTTGTGAATGACATGGCTTTGCATTACTGCCTGTGTGGGACAGCAAGAACCTGCAGATAAGGCTTTGGCTACCACAGCAGGGACAGACTGGGTTCACATGTGAACCTCAGAGAAGTCTGTCACCTTCATACTCTGCTCCCCTGGATGCAAGAACAGCTCTGGCTCCTTTCACTAGCTGGCAGGCTGTCAAGAGTTAGGGCTGGGCGGAGCACTAATCCAGTGATAGATGCTCTTTATTACAACCTCTTCCCCTCCACCTCCCCAGGAAGGGAAAGGGAATAAAAGAGAGAGAGAGACTTATGGATTGGAGAAGAAAACTAAAACTACTTTAATGAAAAGAACAATAAAATTAAAAAAATATATACACAAATATATAAAAAACTAATACCAAACCCAACCCCCCCACCCTAAGGGCAACTATGTCACTGTCACCCCTGTGGCAGAAGGGCTCAGCAGCAGACAGGAAGCAGACTCAGGGGCTGGATCCTGGAGTGGATTCAGGAACTCATGGATTGGGATTGAAGGCAGAGCAGACAGAGTCCTCCTCAGACACTGGCCACTGAAGAAGAGCAAGAAGAACAACTGATCCTTGTCATCCCTCAAGAAGAAGATCTGACTCTTGTGATCCTTCAGCTTTCTATGGAATATGACATGTATGGAATGGAATCCCTAGGGGGTCAGCTTAGGTTCACCTGAACTGTCCACTCCTCTCTGCAGGTGCAGGCTTTTTCCCTGCATCTCCCAACATGGGACACAAGATTTAGCAGTGACCTTGGTCTGCGTACCAGTCCTTGGTGGTAAATCTAAATAAGCATTAGATATAACACTGCTAGAAGCAGGCAGTGTCTGTGCAAACACACTGTTAGCTTCAGAAAGTGCAGTAACTGAAAAAAGCTTTAGCTAAGAAGTAAAATCACTGAACAGAATCAGCTCTGTTCTAACCCAAACCAGGACATTGATATCTTGTGTTATTTTACACTGAGGGAGCAAAGCATTCCTGGATTCTTACCCCAAAATGCTGTTCTTCCATGGATGATAAGGAAAGCAGTGAACTATCAGCTATTCATGGGTAAGCCACAAAGGTTGATATGTTGATATGTTTCCAGATTGGTGTGACCTGTTGTGGCAGAGCAGCTCTGAAGCTGCAGTTATCCCACTGCATTAATTACAGCCATCTTATTTGTTTGTTCCAAGTAATCAGCTAGAAACTAGCATTACTTTGCTTTACTCCAGCTGCATCCTAGGGCTTACCCAGCAGCAGTCATCTTCCCACTTGTAAAACAGACCTCCCACTGCACTTGGGGGATTGCTTAAGAGACCAAGGGGCAGAAAATAGTGCTCCCTTGGTTTGTTTTTCTAATCTCAGTGACTCTACAGGCTCTGAGGCTGATGTCCCAATATTTACTACTCTGGGCCCATGATGTGGGTGTCTCTAGCTCCCTGAACTCAACAGATCTACTCCCATATCAGTCACAGTCAGAACAAGGGGATGCACATCCCCAGGGTGCCTTTCTTTTGCAACACCCACAGCCTTGGAAGCTGTCAAAGATCTTTGCCTAGGCTGGCTGAAGGATCACATGGAAATCTGTTGCATTGCTGTTGTCTGCAAGAAACAAACTCCTTTGCCAGGCTAATCCCCCAGGAAGGCTTTGCCCAGCCAAGAGTGTGCAAGCAGTGCCCAGGCGAGTGGCAGCACACAGCTGCTATGGCAACCTTTGCTTTGCCTTGGCACTTAGCAAAATGCTGAGACCAAACTCTTGATATCAATGGGGAGAAAATGCAAGGATCAGCCTTCGACTTTTGCACTGCCAGGGCAAGCACCTCCAGCAATGCAGGGAATGGTTATCAGTGTGCAGGAGCAATCACAGCCAGTGTTAGGAGCAGAAAGGAAAGAACTCTGCAGCTCTGTTGGCAGGCTCAGCCTGAAATTAGCCCTTGGCACACAGTAGCAAGAAGAGATTTCCTCTTCTGTTGCAAACGTTTGCACAAAATCAATTAAATGACTAGATACAGGCCCAGCTCCAGTGAAGCCTGATTCATAGAATCATAGGATTATTAAGGTTGGAAAAGACCTTTAAGATCATTGAGTCCAACAGCTAACATAACACTGCCAGGTCACCACTGAACCATGGCCCTCAGTGCCACACCTACATGGTTTTTGAACACTTCCAGGGATGGTGACTCCAGCTCTGCCCTGGGCAGCCTGAGCCTAACTCACTAAAAAAAATTTTCCTCATGTCCAACCTAAACCTCCCCTGGCACAACCTGAGGTTGTTTCCTCTCATCCTGTCACTTAGAATCCCAGAATGGTTTGGGATGGAAGGGACCTCTGGAGCTCAGCTAGTCCAACCCCCCTGCAGTGGGCAGGGACATCCCCAACTAGATCAGCTTGCCCAGAGCCCTGGCAAGCCTCACCTGCAATGCCTCCAGGGATGGGAACTCAACCACCTCCCTGGGCAACCTGGGCCAGTGTTCCACCACCCTCATGTTGAGCAACTTCTTTCTAATGTCCAATTTAAATCTACTGTTCTCCAATTTAAAACCATTGCCCCTTGTCCTTTGTTACTTTGGATAATGACTAGAGACAGGTCCAGCTTCAGAGAAGTGTGGATCAATCACCCTTTTCAGGCTCCCAAAGGAGGAAGCACTTTCAAACAAGGACAAGATGTTTAAGGAGACCCCTTTCAGCTCCCATGGGAATTTGCCTGCTTAGGAGTAAGCAGGCAACACTATGAGATGGTGCCTGTAGTAGCATGGTGGTGAAGGGGAAGAGGGCCTGGCACCTGGGGAGAGGCCACCAGAGCACAGCCAGGTTCTCCCCAGCTGTCATTCATTGTTTTTCTTAGAGCTCTGGAACAGCATGTACTGCCCATCTAACCTGTACAACCCTCCTGGGCTAGTCTTGGCCCATTCAGATTTCTCTGCAGTAGGATCTGTGGGAGGGGATTGCTTCTGGAGAAATAAAACAGGATTTCAGAAGTAGTCAGTGTTGATGCTGAGGTCAGTGCTATATCAGAGTCCTGCAAGCTTTGCGTTCTGAGCTTCCCTGGAGCCCCATGGCATTAAGAGATAGCATTAATTCCAGCTGCTTCCTGATACTTTCTTTCCCAGATCCAGGAGAGCAGAAACACTGTTATGTGTTCTGTAACCACAGCTTTGTTTTCATAGCTATGTAGTTAAGTAGGGAAATGTGAGAACACCACAGGTGCCAGGGTAAGGACTCACAGATCCAAAATCTCACCTAACCACCTCCTCACCAGTATAAAGATTCAATCTCCTATACTACCACCTGTTACATTATCAGGTGGATAATCTGTGTGAAAGCACAGCTAATACCTTTTTTATTACCACAGTAATAAGGCTTCAGAAACAGAACAACACTTCAGGAAATATGACAGTGATGTACCTTCAGGGAAAACTGACAGGAATGCATAAGATAGGCCATGGTTGCTGTGCTGCTCCTGCTTATCCCCAGGCTGGAGAACACCAGCACTGCTCCATGATCCAGCTGAGCATCTGAGCAAAGAAATGCCAATCAGAAATTAGCAATCAGTGAAACCAAGGTTCCAATGGTACAGTCCAGCTCTACTTCAGTGACAGCTGTCAGGCTAGCAGCCAGAGTGACAGGAAACCTCAGGAAGCCTGACAACAGCAGATGGGCACTGCCAGCTCCTGTTCTGTAAGCATTTGCCCATCTTAAAATTCCTCTGAGTTAAAACATGGCTGTGAAGAACAGAAACAAGTAACAATGACAGTAAAACACAGAATCCAGCATGGTGAGGGTTGTTGGAAGGGACCTCTGGGAATCATCCAGTCCAACCCCCCTGCTCCAGCAGGCTCACCCACAGCAGCTTGCCCAGCATCACCTCCAGGCACATTTGGAATCTCTCCACACAAGGACACTCCACAAGCTCTCTGGGCATTCTGGGCCAGGGCTCTGCACCCTCACATCAAACAAGTTTCTCCTCCTGTTCACATGGAACCTGCTGGGTTGCAGTTTGTGCCCATTGCCCCTGGGCACCACTGAGCAGAGTGTGGCCCCAGCCTCTTGCCCAAGCCCTTTAGATCTTGCTCAGCACCAGGCTCAGCAGCCCCAGGGCTCTCAGCCTTTCCTCCTGCCACAGATGCTCCAGTGCCCTCAGCAACTTGGGAGCCTCTGCTGGACTCTCTCCAGTAGTTCCTTCACAGGATCACAGGATCACAGTATGTCAGGGATTGGAAGGGACCTAGAAAGATCATCTAGTCCAACTCCCCTGCCAGAGCAGGATCACCTAGACCAGGTCACACAGGAATGTGTCCAGGCAGCTCTGCAATGGCTCCAGACAAGGAGACTCTCTCTTCAACTGGGGAGCCCAGAACTGGACCCAGGACTCCAGATGTGTATTCTACATGAACCTCAGTGCTTCATCACAGATCAGTGTTACCATTACATCATACAACTGAAGTGGTCTACCATGACCAATCAGCTGTGCTCAGCATCACCTCACCCACTCAAACTCCTCCCAGAATTGTTTAGAGGTATTGATATTTCTGATGAACATAAGCCTAACTGTTCTCCACTCATGCTGGAGCAAGCAGCTCTCAAACTGAAGGGGACATAGGTCAAATCCTTTCTCCCTTCATGGGGCTCACCAGCAGGAAGCATGTACACACCAGCTAGGGCACTGCTTTTATAATGCTTTTATGATGGATACTTTGCAGTGAAAATTGCTAAGATCAGCAAGCTCATTTTCTGCAGCCACCAAGCCCAGGGATGATGTCAGTCACTCTTAATCATATTACTCTGCTACTTATGCCTGGAAGGTTGCATCTTAATAACCTTTTGGATTCTTTACCTCCCTCTCCAGAGCAGACAGCAGGACATGTTTTCAGAGTATCAGCAGCAGAACTCTAGAATTCAGTGCAAAGCCTCTTCTTTTACTAGTGATGAGAGTTGGTGCTTTTTTCAAGCACTAAACAGGCATTTTCTACCTTATTTCTATCATGAGGTACTAGTTCTGTTCTAAGACCTGAGTAGAAATGGCTTCACTCCAACTTATACCTGGCATGATACCAGTGCTCCTCTCAGAGTTACATGGAGAGCTTTAGTCTAGTGTTCACCCATAACTGGCCCAGTTGAAGTCATCTACCCTAGACGACTAGGTAAACAATATCACAAGAGCTACAGCTAATAAACCCTTACAGTTTGGTTTGGAAACTTCCAGAAACTGATGTGAGAAAGAAACTCCTGAAAGTTCTGCCTCAGAATGAAAGGCAAGGAAGTAGATTTCAATAGTTGTGTTTCAGTGCAAGCAACTAATGAAATTCAGCTCAGGGCTACAAAATTATATCCTTAAATATTGTTTCTTATATTGTATTAGGATCATAAGGTCTGTGGGGACAGGTTGGTGTTTGCTTCTGGGTCCAACAACACTCAGCTCAGCAAGGCCTTGGTGCGTGGCAGGAATGATAAATGACAGGGTTGGACACCATCACACCCATCACAGGATGGAGCTGTTTGTCTGCTGTGCTGCTGCAGGCATGGAGCTGGAGAAGATGTTTCTTCTTGCCCTCTCTGATATAATTAGCTGCAGGCAGGTTGATGTTGTCCAAGCTGAAAGCCTTCCTAGGCCCTGCGGGGTGTGCGCACGGCGAATC
This sequence comes from Bucco capensis, assembly GCA_013396975.1. Classification (NCBI taxonomy): domain Eukaryota; kingdom Metazoa; phylum Chordata; class Aves; order Piciformes; family Bucconidae; genus Bucco; species Bucco capensis. The sequence continues at coordinate 24,909 of VWZO01006555.1, forward strand.
ACAAGCAGCAGCAGTGTCTTGCTGTAAGTTCTCTAATGTGGGTCAGGCCCTTGTCCAAAGAAAGCTCTGGTGGTTGGAGATTTGGTTAGAGTCAAAGGGTTGTATTTAAGAACAAAGGTATAGGAGCGAATCCTATGGAGCCCTGGTAGACATCCTCCAGCAAACTCTTGTCAGGCTGGGTGGAAAGCTCACTATTACCAGACAGCAAGGCATTCTCTAATGTGAGTAGGAGCTCACTTTTAGAGAGTGAATCAGAGGCAGGTGCCCTGCCCAATCTCCTCTCTGTCAATCAGGCTGGTTAGTATGGCACCTCTGGTATCTATCAGGGTGTGGACTTGTTTGGGAGTAGACTGATCTCAAAAGATTAGGACCCTCCTCTCTAAGCTCCCTGCTCCCTGACATGGAGTAACTCCCATCTCCTAGCCCAGAGTGAGCAAGGCCTCAGGAATTCCACACCAGGAACAACTCACCTATGAAATGACAGATGGTGCCAAAGGAAGAGAAAAGATCTGCTTCAAGTGAATCTGGAACAGATATATGGAGGCATTTGCCACCTTCTGCAAACCTGGAAAAAGAGTACACAGCATGTCGGAGAGCAGCTTTGGAAAATGAGTTTGTTGGAGGCAAGATGATAATTTTGTTAGCTGTTAGGTGTGTGACTTTTTCATCATCATCATCATTAACATGATGAGAATGGATTTGTTATGGGAAGACACTGAGACTCTTGTAATACAGAACCAGTTTAATTACTGATTTTCCGTTCCACAGGGCACCAGCATCAATGTCTTAACCTGCAGCATCCTTTATCTGAGAGCTAAATGTAAAGAGTTGAACTGGAAGCAGGAATGCCTTTAGAGACTGGCAGTTTAGTGGACATAGTCCCCAGTTCCCTTCATGTGGTTTTCTGTGACAGCATCCTCCTCCTCCCACAAGCCTGGAGAACTCAAGTCAGAGATCTAAAAGAGCAAAACATTGGTGAGGAATTTCTGAAACGAGAAAGCAGGTCAAGCAGTGGGCATGGGGAGTGACCTTTGGTGTTCTCTGGAGCCAAAGGCAAGAGATATGTCTGCTGGTGCACATGCACTGGGGGAGGTAACTGGATTTGTTACCTTGGTTTAGTCAGCACTTTGAGAAATGTCACTGGACTTTCCCTCTATGAAAAGGCATTTCCAGCATGGCTACTTACTGAGCTCTATGGTCATGGACAGGTGCAGGTAAAGGAAGGAAGATCAACAATGTGAAACATTGGTGATTCAGCTTTTAAATGGGTATGTTTGCAAGATTTTACTCTGAAAGCTATTCAGAGATGTAGGTTCCTCCCCAAGCATGGTGGTATGTGACAGAACTGAAATGCTAAGGACCTCCCAGTCCTCCTCTCACCCAATCCACCCATGACACAGCTGATGGCTGCAGGACTGCACTGCTGCTGTGCTAAGTCTGGAGTAGACAGCAGAAAAATAAGCCTGGAACAGCACTGGAATCTGCAGAGAGCCACAGAGGTTCTCTTGGAATTTCACTTGCACTGACTCCCCTGTGCACAGGCTCTGGTGCTGTGCCACATCACTTTTGTCACAGGCACAGACCGTGGGGAGGGTAAACCTCCAACTGCTTGACTCACAGTGTTGTAGGCTGCTCAGAGATGTTGACTTGTGCTTTGATCTTCAAATCTTTCAGAATTTGTTGGTCACAGGCCTGCTTGAAATTGCCCATATATAACTTTGCAGGCAGTATTTCCACTGGGTATAGCTGCAAGTTGTCTAATTCCTGCCAGAGGGAAACCAGAGGCTTAGTTTAGTGGTGTATTTGCTCCTTCTAGGTTAGTAAGTCCTTAAACAGAAGCCAAAAAGAAATTAATACCCATTTAGTCAACAGCCCATGACAAGTTCCAGTGCAATTTTTTCCTGTAGCTTTCAGCTTTTGGGGACACCACTGTAGCTTCTCCAGGTGAGGAAGCAGTTTCACCTATGCCCCAAGAGCCAGCTAGGACTACTGGACAGCCCAGCACAGCCCAGGGCATTTGAAAAAGCCTTCACAGCACACGTGGGATTTTGAATTAGTTGTTGTTGTTGTTGTGGGTATTGTTGTTGCTGTTGTTGTTGATTAAGGAAAGTAGCTATGGTTTGACCCGGCAGAAGGTTTTGTGTTACACAGTTGCCAAAGTGGACATGGGAACCCAGACTGAGTGCCAACAGAAGCATACAGCAGTCCAGGTCACATGCTGCAGGGAATGCCAGAGCCTTTCCCTTGCAACAGGTGACAGTTCTGAAAGTTGCTGTGTGCTCTGTGAGCACGTTGATGACCTACTCATCAACAGACAGACAGAGCCCTCAAGGAGGGATGAGATGGTCCAGGTAGCAGGCTGTAGGGAGTGTCTCAGCCTCTCCCTGGTAGCAGGAGACTGTGTAC